>CM021100.1:484708072-484727091 GCA_007115665.2 Sequoiadendron giganteum | reverse complement strand
TTGCCAACAATGCTTGTTGTTGGTCGAGCTGCTGTTGTGCCAATAAAGCTTGTTGTTTAGCTTGGTGTTGTGCCTGAAAGTCTTGCAGGGCTTGGTGGTAGGCTTGTAGGTGGATTGCTTGCAATTGCGCTTGGTATTGAGCTTGTGTCTTTTGTTGGGCTTGAGCTTGTGCTTGCGCTTGTGCTTGTGCTTGTGTGGCTTGTGCTTGAGCTTGAGCTTGTGCTTGAGCTTGAGCTTGTGCTTGTGCTCGCGCTTGTGCGGCTTGTGCTTGAGCTTGAGCTTGTGCTTGAGCTTGAGCTTGCACTTGCGCTTGTGCGGCTTGTTGTTTTTGGAGTGCCTTTTGGTGGGCAGCTTGTTATGCGTTTTGCAGCATGATGGAGAATGAATTGGTCGTGTTGTGTTTTGGCGGTGGGATTGGTGGTGGAGCAGGAATCATGCCAACTATCGTGGCGGGTGGAGGGATTGTGGTTGTGACTGTGATTTGGGTTGTGGGCAGGGTGGTTGAGACAATTGGTCCTTGATGAGGCATGCTTTGGGAGACTTGAGGACCAATAGATGCATTAACCATGGTGACAGGAATGGTTGCGATTTGTTGTGAGGATATGGGCAAAAGAAGTGGGTTCAAAGTGGTGGTCAGATTGCTTGGATTAGCAAAATTTTCGATGGTTAAAGGTGGAAGACCTATTCCAGGAGGCGATGCAGATGTGAAAGGAAGTGGGGGAAGGGATGACGCACCACTTTGGAAAGAGAAGGGATTGATAGCTTCTGTCGTTCCGAGCAAACCAACTTCTTCATGCGGTGGGAGATTTGGTATGTTCAATTGATAAGCTGGTGTGGCATGAAATGAGGATGAGCCAGCGAGATTATGAAATGTGAGTGGGATGTAAGGGTGAAATGAGTTTTCCGGAATAAATGTAGGGGTGATGATTGCTTCTTCATTAGCCACAAGGCGGTGTTCTTGCAATTCTTGGAACATGGCACTCCCCTTGTTCACAATCGGGGAAGTTGGTGTGATGATTGAGGTGATGCAAGGTACTTCTTGATTGATGTTTGACAATGGGGATGCAACTGCACTAGTGCTTGTGTTAAGGTTGGGGGGGGGCATGTCCCCTCCTCTTTCTATTGAATTTATGCATTTGAACATAGCACTAACAATTTTATGGTTCTTTGGATTTTGAATCATTTCCATGATTTCCTCTAGTGTCATCCCTATGTCTTCATTTATGTCGTCCTCTTGATGACTCTTCTCTTGAAGATTTTGTGATGATACGGGAGAGTTGCTTGGGGGATTGCTTGATCCTGCTAGGTTCACTTCGATATTTAGATGCCTCATGTCCATAGAAGTTGATATGTCTCTGATATTCTCCATGTCCTTCTTGTGTTGAGATCTTGTTTGGACCATAAAAATAGGGATTTGTTCGATCCTAATCCTTTAAGTCCAAAAAAGAGAAGAACTAGGGTAGATAAAAGATCAAAGATGGTGATGATGATGATGGGTTAAAATGGATGAGATGAGTGAATGAAACCTTTGGAAAACTTTTTGAATGTATGTGCTAAACTTTGAAAGGGCTTTTGATTTGATTTGAATGTGATAATTTGACTAGATGCGTTAAGTCAAACAAGATTGGTTGTGAAGTTGTTTTCCCTAGGAAGTTGTGTTATCCTAAGGGAACTTGTACAAAAATGGATGAATTGACAAAGTGTGTTATGCCAATGTTTTGGAGAACTAATAGACTTTAAGAAGTTGTTTTATCTCAAAGAAAAATTGTTCAATGATTTGAGACTATGTTGGCTAAGTGTGTTAAGCCAAGATATGATGATGTTGATTTAGCCCTCTAAGTTTAGTGTGATGTTTGATTCTAGAGTTCTCAAAAAAAGGTTTGATGATGAAATGAGACTTTGATTTGATGGATGAATGAAGGGGAATGACAACTTTGATCTTGAACCTTAACCTAGATGTGACTCTCTTTCTACAAAACCTCGGTGTTGAAGAACACGCTTGACTTCCTATGGGAGAAATGCAAATCTTTGAAACAATTCGAGATTTTGTTGACAATAAAATGCATATAATGCTGGATTGTTCCTTGAGGCTTTTCTGTAAAAGTTATAAACCAATCTTTCCCTGAATTCGAAAAGTCTCTCAAGACGCTCCTCACGAGCTTTTAGACTAAGCTTCTTGAACTTTGGTTTTGGGATTTTGATCTTACGGGAAATCATGTTAGAAAACACATGTGTAATCCAATTTGTCTTTTTATCTTGGTTAAATGAGATTCTTTTTATCCAAGACACTTGCTTGCTTAGGTTTTCAAACTATATGTCTAATGTCCCATTCTCCTTCTCATCCCACAATGTCCTTTGTGTGGAAATCGAGGAAAATAGGGCAAAAGTTCCTTATGTTTATCCTTATTGGAAACAAATGATGATAGAATTTGCACACTTAGAAACCTCTAGGAATGTGATTCCTAGGGAAAGCAAGAGTGGGCAAGTTCGTCAATAGGTATTTGTTCCCCACAAGGTGTTTGAAATTTCAAGGTTTTTGTGTATGCTTGTTTTCCAAATGTTTTCAAGATCAAGCAATGTGTTTTTTCCAAGCACTTTCACACTCCTAGGTTGATGAGACAATACCTTGTTGGGTTCCCACTTGGATAAATCCAGCTGCGCATATCTTGTGCGAATGGCTAAATGTTTGACCACACTGGCTCCCCTCCACGGCACTCACTTATTTGGGTCAGCCAAGCATTAGTACCCATGAATCTCCCATGGCATACTTTCCATTTCCACAACAAGACCGCATGTTATGTGGGGCGGCTTCAGAGGACATGACCTCTTGCACCAACAAGATAGATAAGGTTTTGGCCAATTTCTAAACAAGGGTTCTAATTCAGGCATTCCGTTCATGGGGGATTATCCAACGTTAGCGAGAGTCCATTGTTGTCCATCTCGTCGGAATAATCCTCGTGATATTGGCCTTTGTTCCAATATCCACACTTATATCCCGGGTGGAAGTCGCTTGGCTTTAGCGTGTTCCCGGTTGGGTCGTTCCCTTGGGTGATTACTTTTTCCCACAAGGCAGGCCCTCTAAGATAAACAAAAGTGAGCTAACATATTCCGTCGTTCACACAACCTTCGTTGAAAAACAAAGGGGAGAACCTCCGCAATATATCGTGCTCACACTCGCATGATTTGTTCAATTTTAAAATGCCCAAATTGAAGTGTGGAGGCAATCTTTTATGCAACTTAGGGTCATCAAAAATACTTTTGATTCTCAAGATCGCCGTGAAGCGCGAGAGAAGTGCATACGCCCTTTTAAATGACACTACTTTGCAAAAAAGTTTACAAAACACAAAGTACACATGTTCAATTTTAAATTCCTCAAAGCAATTATGAGTTCATTTTAAAAGCACCAATTGAAATGTGAAGTTGCCTTGTTCAATTTTAATCCCAAATTGAAATCTAGTAAGTGTCTAAGGTTCAATTTTAACCAACTTTGCAAAGATCAAGCCATTGATTGATTTTAAGCCCAAATTGAAAGGTGAGTTAGCTAAAAACAGAAAAAAAGGGTAGTAAATGGAAGCTCTAAGATTGTCAAATCAAGCATTAAAAAATGCTATTTTCCAAGTTTCGTTCTCAAAAATCTTTAATTCCACTCTTTTCGCCTTCGTTTTCGTTTGATGCCAATCTTGATGTTTCAACCTTCAACTTCGATCTTGATGTCAGCCTTGCTCCTTCGTTCAAATCAGGTACTTGTCTTCAAACATCCACCTTGATTTCAACCTATAAACAATATAAAGTTATCACAATTGAAATAGTATATGTGAGGGAATATTAAAACACTTAACATTATCACACTATGAAAACTTATCCCTGTTATGTCAAGTATCTACAAAACAAAGTGGTTAGAGCATTAAAATTAATCGATACATAATGCTAAATGAATGATGATCACAAAAGTTGAGCTTTGTTCTGAAATAAATGATCTGTTTGAAGGCTGTTTGTTAGGAACCAAATCAGAATTAACAACTTAGCCAACACATAAATAAAAATTCAAATTAACTAGCCGTGTACATCCCTTCCATGGGTCAAACTGTTGAAAATATTATTGCCTGGTTGCTAGATAGGTAGTAAATGGTGATATGACTGTGAGAAAGACTCATACGTACTCAATACCTAAGAATGATTGACTGTCTGAAGATAATCAATGTTTGAGTATTTTTTTGAATTGTAGTTTCCCTCAGATTTCTGGAAATTGTATAGACAAGACGTGAAGTTATTTTGACAGCTACTTTGTGTATTAATAGGTCTGTGCCGAATCCATTCATGTACAAATAAAGATATTTGAAGAGTACCAAAATCTAGTTGAGGAGTCACAAACAGATCTGGTTACGCCCAATGAACTGCCAAACAAATGAATGAACTTTGACACGGAAGTTGAGGTTAGATACCAGGCGAATGAAGGATTTCAAATGAATGATGATTATTATAAATCATGGATAGTGATAGTGATCTTGTTTGAAAACAGTCACTTCTCCAAATACCGCGACCTTAGTGCCAGATTAAACATGAAGAAAAAAGTTTGAACCGGCTTCTAAACAGAGTATGATAAGTCACTTTGACAGTTATTTTGACTGATGAGCTTCTTGTTGTTTTGAATATATGGGAGGTTACCTTCGACAGTGGTCATAGTTAACGAACCAGCCACCATAATGTTTGCATCTAACTCACTTATCTGCGAAAATTGCATATGAACGAAAGCACTTGCATATATTCACAGTCCTCAAGGAGCAGCATTTATTATGTCCAGAGATGTACCTGGAGGTTGACAGCGACGTCTATCAAGATGTCAGTTCACGCAATAACCAGAGGAACTATGATATTCTTTAAAAAGATGTTAGGCCTACTCGTCTGGGCGCATTTAATTGGATACTAATTGCTTATTAAATCACGTTACCTCAAAGTTACACTGTGCATCACAAGATCTCTCAACAATTAGTATGATCGCTGTGCATCACCAGATTTCTCAACAATTAGTATGATCATTGAATGGTCGAAAGGAAAGACTGAATGCTATTAGTAATTTACCAAAGAAATTTCATCAAACCAACAGATGTTATAATTACTGTTTCGTGGTTGAAGCGATTCCCTAACTAGACCAGCAATCACAAAGTTTTTCTTTTTACCTATGCATTTAACATTGCATACATCTCTTCCTTACTGGTACGTAAAGCTTTTAAGGAATAGAATCCAATACTTGGCAGGCGTATCTAATGGATTTAAGAAAAGAGATCTATCTCCAGAAACATTGTATCTTTTCGCTCGATCTCTCGAGGGGGCAATGTACTAACGTACTTATTTTTCTACTGGGGCATCCGAAAAAACCAAAGAATTTTTTAATTTCGATGCCGACAACATCATTCTTTGAACCAATGCAACGAGTACATTGCTTCAAAGAGGGGCAAAATGTAGACATCCAAAAATAACATTATGCATTCCACTGTAACTAACATCATGCATTCCTTTCTTCTACTAATCAATTAAAGCAATTTATTGATTTAATCCTAAGGTTCATCAAGCTTAATTAAATAAATAAAATTATTTAATTAAGTTCCTAAGGTTCTTCTTATTTGATTTAATAGATCAAACTGATTTAAAATCAAATATCAAATCCCTAAAATCCCCTAAGTTAATTAATCTAAATTAATTAACTCCTAATCATGATCATCATTCTCTAGATTTTGACTCAACTAGAGTCAAATCTAAACTCCTAACTAACCCACCCACTTGCACCAATAAATCATTTATTTGATTTATAATTCCTCTAATTACATTCAAAAGGGAATCAAAATGGAATATTCTTCCAATTTGAATCTTCCCCCCAAAAGGGACTTGTCCCTTCCAACAAGGTTTTAAATGCCATTTGCACAAGTCAACATAGCATTTATTACACCTTTCATCCCCCCAAAACATGTCAAGTCTTTCAAATTCGAATTTGAAAGTGGCACATTGGCCAAGACTTGCACATTCCTCACCCTCTCATAGCTTGACAAGTGTCATCTTGTCATTGGCTTGTGAATTATCCCACATTCATCAAACTCTTTCAATCTCCTACCCTTGAATCTATAAATGCAAGGCAAAACAACTCAATTGAAAACAACACACAACACTTTTTTACATGCAAGGTTACTCTCTGATTTTCAGAACTAATCTTGCTCCATCATCTTGGCATCATCTTGCTTATCATGGATTGGGAAAGGGCAGCTTCCTACACCACTAAGTTGCACCAATCCACCATAGGATAGATATACTTCATATCTTCTTTACATGTTAGGATTTGTTTTGTCATTTGCTAATATTTTGAAGAATGTAGTATTATTTTATGAAGACATTGGATTTGTGTTTGGTTATACTAATCATGCTAACAAGATGTATATGATTTAGTTTTTAACCAAATTTGTAGATTTTGATGTCTACAAAATGGAAAAATGTAGACATCCAAAAATAACATTATGCATTCCACTGTAACTAACATCATGCATTCCTTTCTTCTACTAATCAATTAAAGCAATTTATTGATTTAATCCTAAGGTTCATCAAGCTTAATTAAATAAATAAAATTATTTAATTAAGTTCCTAAGGTTCTTCTTATTTGATTTAATAAATCAAACTGATTTAAAATCAAATATCAAATCCCTAAAATCATCCAAGTTAATTAATCTACATTAATTAACTTCTAAATCATGATTAGCATTCTCTAGCTTTTGACTCAACTAGAGTCAAATCCAAACTCTTAACTAACCCACCCACTTGCACCAATAAATCATTTATTTGATTTATAATTCCTCTAATTATATTCAAAAGGGAATCAAAATGGAATATTCTTCCAATTTGAATCTTCCCCCCAAAAGGGACTTGTCCCTTCCAACAAGGTTTTAAATGCCATTTGCACAAGTCAACATAGCATTTATTACACCTTTCATCCCCCCAAAACATGTCAAGTCTTTCAAATTGAAATTTGAAAGTGGCACATTGGCCAAGACTTGCACATTCCTCACCCTCTCATAGCTTGACAAGTGTCATCTTGTCATTGGCTTGTGAATTATCCCACATTCATCAAACTCTTTCAATCTCCTACCCTTGAATCTATAAATGCAAGGCAAAACAACTCAATTGAAAACAACACACAACACTTTTTTACATGCAAGGTTACTCTCTGATTTTCAGAACTAATCTTGCTCCATCATCTTGGCATCATCTTGCTTATCATGGATTGGGAAAGGGCAGCTTCCTACACCACTAAGTTGCACCAATCCACCATAGGATAGATATACTTCATATCTTCTTTACATGTTAGGATTTGTTTTGTCATTTGCTAATATTTTGAAGAATGTAGTATTATTTTATGAAGACATTGGATTTGTGTTTGGTTATACTAATCATGCTAACAAGATGTATATGATTTAGTTTTTATCAAAATTTGCAGATTTTGATGTCTACAAAATGGCGCCTTAGAGAGATAGCACACAAAATTTTTGACAGAATTCCTGAAAGAAATGTTATCCCATGGCACGCAATAGATGCAAGATATGCAGAAACGTATCTCCCCACCCACAAAATTTGATACACACATCACACAAACGATCCAATGTTTCTTTCTACTCAAGATAAGAATTGTACTGCGCCATTTTTATTTATAGCTATCTGAAAATGACAGGAGAAAGAAACATTTTGTATGCATTTCACAAAACAGGCAGGTGTAATGCAGAATTTCACAACCTTTTATGTTCTTAAAAACTTTCAAGTTAACGCAACAGGCATGTGTAAAAAAGTAAATTCCTCAACCTGAAAAGTAAGCCAAACGTAGCCATATTTTCACCGATAAATAAAGTGATGAAATCATGTTACTAAACGCACCCAGCTCAATAAAGAGACAAAAGAAGTGATTGATTAATATAGAACATGGATTTGCAGGTTATCGACATACAATAAAAACGATGAAAATGATGAAAACTAAATAAATCATTTTTAAAATCGCATTCAAGCCCTCCTTCTAGCGCCATTTGTAGGATGGTGAAATCTTGCACATTGATTGTGTAGATTCAAGCCATCCTCATAGGATAAAATATGTCATTAACTCAAAATAATAATGAAAACTAAGATAAAATATGCAATATAGAGCAAATAAAATACCACCTATCCTATGGTGGATTGGTGCCCTCCATGAAGATGTGAGAGAGCCCTTTCCCAACCCTTTCTAAGCCAAATGAAATAGACAATGAGTTGCTATGAGCTCAAGTTGCCTATAGTTTAGATGCATTCCAATTGTGTTGTAGAAATGAGAGAAGATGCATTGCTTTTATAGAAGAAGTTGAGAGAAGAGAGGTCAAGTTTAGCCAATGTGGGACTAAATCCCCTCCAATAGAATAGAGCCACTTGGCATGATGGGATTGGTCAAAGCTTGTGCAAGTTTTGGCCAATGTGCCCATTCAAATTTGAAAAATGTCAATAAATGCATGTTGTTGAGGGTTTTGGGGGGAATAATCTTTGTTCAAAAAAGTCAAAGATGAGAGTTATTGAGAGAAAATAGGCTTTTTAATAAATCAATTAAATTGATTTATTGATGCAAGTGGGTGGGTTAGTTAGGAGTTTAGATTTGACTCTAGTTGAGTCAAAAGCTAGAGAATGGTAATTGTGATTAGAAGTTAATTAATTTAGGTCAATTAACTTAGGGGATTTTAGGGATTTGATATTTGATTTGTTTGATTTATTAAATTAAATGAGAAGAACGTAGGGATTAAATAATTTGATTTATTTAATGAACCTTAGGAAGTTAATCAATAAATATTTTAATTGATTAATAGCAGAAATGAATGTTAATTTGTATGATGCCTAATTGTTATTTTTGCATGTCTACACTTTTTTATTGATAAATTTGCTTCCATGTGATATGAAAAACAAATAGTAGTTTTGATTGATAAATTTGCTTCCATGCAATATGAAAACAAATAGAAATGATAGATTTGCTTTCCTGATTAAAAGTCAAATAAATAAAAATTGAGTCATGATGAATGTTAAATTTGTTTCCATGCGATATGAAAAACAAATAGTAGATTTGATTGATAAATTTGCTTCCATGCGATATGAAAAAAAATAGAAATGATAGATTTGCTTTCGTGATTGAAAGTCAAATAGATAGATTTTGAGTCATGATGACTGTTAAATTTGTTTCCATGCGATAGGAAAAACAAATAGTAGATTTGATTGATAAATTTGCGTCCATGTGATATGAAAACAAATAGAAATGATAGATTTGCTTTCCTGATTGAAATTCAAATAGATAGATTTTGAGTCATGATGACTGTTAAATTTGTTTCCATGCGATATGAAAAACAAATAGTATTGATAGATTTTCTTTCCCTATTGAAAGTCAAATAGATAGATTTTGAGTCATGATGACTGTTAAATTTGTTTCCATGTGATATGAAAAACAAATAGTATTGATAGATTTGCTTTCCCAATTGAAAGTCAAATAGATAGATTTTTGAGTCATGATGACCGTTAAATTTGTTTCCATGCTATATGAAAAACAAATAGAAATTGATTCGAACTTGCTTGATGTACCGATTGAGATGATGCAGATGAGATGTGATGGATATGATAATGAAATGAAATGATGATGTAAGTATACAAGTGCAATGATAATGATAATGTAAAATGATGTGAAATGCATGATGATAAAAATGAGATGTAACAAATGTCCAGTTATACTCCACCGTTATCTGAAAAAGATATTCAAGAATGTGATCCACCCTCAAAATCTATTTAAAAGGGTCATCGAAATGCAAATGCATTATGCAGTCCTAATAATGAATTATGAAATTCTACATGAGATAATGAACCATACTCCTCGTTGCCATTTCCTACTATGTTTAGTTGTCATCATTGAGCCTTTTGATATGTTGAAAGTTAGAACAAGCATCAAAGGGTATGTTAGCACCAATGATGACCTGAGTACTACTTCCATAATGTTTGATGTAGCAAGTTAACACAAGCATCGAGGTATAATTGAACCAAGATGACCTAAGTATTGCTTGCATAAACAGACAAAAGTTAACCATTTTCCTATGCAAATTTTGAAATGTCATCAATGATACATTGTAGAGCATGTCCCATGACCAATTTGCATCATACTAAGGATTAACTTACAGACAACAAGCAAAGAAAAATCATACTTCTTCCTTGTGATTCTAGTTTAGTACATCATTGAACCACTCCAGAGATATGATGTCATCAAATATCAAAACAAAAATTGCAACTGATTGCTTTAAGTTTTGTCATTTATTTAATTTAGATTAAGATCATCCAGTTTGTTTCAGTTTCAATGTATGACATGTCTCAAAGCTGTTCTGAGCAGGCTTGATTGGATATTTGATTGTTGATCTGATACTTGATAATTGACACATGTTGCTTGTTTGCTCCAAAAAAGTTGATTTCCCCCAACGAGTTCAGGATTTTTCCCCTAGTCTAGGGTGAGACATGACCATTTTATTGATGAAAGCATATGATTTATTGATTTTTCTTTGGATTTTAGGAATATTTTGATTTTTTTGAATTTTGATGTTTTTTTGATTTTTTTGGATTTGGATGATTTGGATATGGACATGGATGACGATATCAGTGCTTTGTTTTGAGATTTTGTTGAAAACCAAGCTAAGGTTGATTGATCAGATTGATGGATTGATAGTTTGACTAAGTGTGTTAAGTCAAACAAGGTGATAATGGATTTGTTAATTTGGCTAAGTGTGTTAAGCCAAACAAAGATGATAATGAATTTGTAAACCCAAGGAAGTTGCATTATCCTAGAGTAAACTCGTTCACAAGATGATAGTTTGACTAAGTGTGCTAAGTCAAACAAGGTGATAATTGATTGGATTCGATTGATCAAGATTGATGAACCTTGATTTGGAACAAAATTATTTTGATGATTTGATGTGACACTGACACGCAAGTTAGATGTGACTGATATGAATTGTTCAGATTGATGTTTGACAAAAGATAAAGCTTGATAAGGAGCATCTTCCTATCAACATATGCCATGGGCTAGTGATTTGGATCTTTTGGCTTGCAAGTGCTTGACCAATTTGATTTTACGTCTTCCAATGTTCAGATCACCACATAAGTTGGAGGATATATATCAAGATTCACTCTTGAAGCAAGATGTAAATGTCTGCCCCCAATGTCTAGCAATGTATGGAATGGCCATGGGTGGATTCTTGAATAGGTGTATGGATAGATACTGTAAGCATGCAAAGGATGCCAAGGATTATCTTGTGACGAGATAAGGTGTTCGAACATAGGAATGGTCACTTGGATAGTGCTTCAAGGCTCAGATAACATTTGGATTGGATAGGATCAATGAAAATGACCCATGTTAAGATATTTACCATAAACAAGTGTAAAGTGTTTACCAAACTTTGTCAAGATCAAGATAAGGTAGATAGATGGTAATGGGTCGGATAAACAATTCATGGATGAATGAATGATATGGATGGAATGATGGCTTTATTATGGATGAGATGATTTCTCTTGAAATGCCCCACATAGATGCTCGATTTTACACATGATGCTTGTTTTCCAGGTTTTCATCATGGTACTTGTCCAAAGCCCCACCGTAGTGGTTTTTACTAGAGGACAATTTTTTTCTTTACTGTTTTCAATCCTTTTTTCTGATTTTTTTGGATTTTTTGTATTTTTGATGTTTTTGTTGTCACCAAGATCCCTGTTTGTCAAGTTTTCATCAAGGTAACCATTTTTTTAGAACATTTTTCTGATTTTTTTGTATTTTCTGAGAGATTTTAAGTTGATGTTGAACCACCTTGTGGTGCTGATGTTGATGCTTCTATCATAATGTGCCATCGGTATCCTACTTGAAGAAGTTGTTTTGCCAAGATACGTGCACTTGAATGCAACTTTTGAGATCTCTAATCTACTTTGCTGATACCAGAGTTAACCCCACATTTGTGCGCACATCGCGATAGAGTGCCTTTTGAATCCTTATGATGAAGGGTCGATGCCAATACATGGTCAATGTGAGAATTGGATATCATGCATGGAGGTGTGGATGGAGTGTGTTTAGGAGTAAAAGATGGATTGGTCGATAGTTTGGAACCTTTGACTCTCCAAACCTGGGAAGATGAGCAATAATGGGTGGATATGGAAGTGTGCATGGAATTTGGACCAACTGCTTGATACACTTTGTACGTTGCTTGAGAAGCCTACTTTTTCCTTTGTGGACATCTTTGATGGATACTTTTCCCTTTTTGATTTTTCCCCATAGTTTCTTTCACTAATGGAGTTTGATAGGGATAATTTTTCTTTGTATTCTTTGGTATCCATATGTATTTGATTTGTCCTATATGCTCTTTATTTTCTTTTTCCTTGATTGCATTCTTCATGCTTTGATTCAAGTCTTTCTTTTGACATTGGTCCCAATTCATGGATGGGGTGATGGGTGGATGAAGATTCATGACTTGGTGGGTTGTAGTATTGACATCGGTTTCATCATAAGGATTCTTCATGCTCCCTATGTTGATGTTTGCTTAAGATGAATTTTCCCCTAGTTTTGTGGAAGTATCACTGATATGTTCATATCCCTTGATTTTCGAGTCACCAAGGCCTTGATTCTTAGGATTTTCAATAATCTATACTGATTCTAGGATACCCTATTCATGTAGGCCTAATCCTTTGCCTTGATAATTCATCTATTGAAACATTTTATTTGCAAAAGGATATGATTTCCCTTGGAAACAAGTTGTTGTTCCTTCTCTGCTCTGTGGTGGATCTTCAAAGGTGATAGCTCCTTTATTGATAAGATGATTTTTTGTTACAAAGGTGAGTGATCTAGCTTTATAAGTGATAGGATCATTTATCTATGGGATAAATGCCTGATTGATATCCTTAGCTTGATCTTGTGAAATATCAGATTGTACTATTTCTTCAAGAAGTGTTAATGATTCATTGTCCACATAAAATTCTTCCTCATGATTGATTCTTGATATGTTTTCACATGATGTTTCTGATTCACAACTTTTGTAGAAGCCTTCTTCATGACCCATTTTTGACATGTCTCTGGATTTCTCTATTTCTTGATCATGTGTACAAATGTTAAGAGTAGGGGACTCTTGTTCCTTGGTAAGAGTGTGAGATTCTTGTTTTGAATGGCGATCATCTATGTGTCCATCCAAAGAAAGCATATTATGGGTAGATGGAGGAGTATGTGCTATATGGATATGATCATATTGTATGGATAGGAGAGTGCCCATTATATCATTGTAGTAGCTTGGAGATACAAATTCTTGATCTTGAATGATTTCAGAATTGCTTTCGACATGCTTTGGATCAAGTTCTTGACATGGGTTAATTTCAAATAATGGATTTCTTTCTTGGATATCTTCATTAGGCATAGGAAGTTTCTCAAATGTCATGAGGTCAAAGGATGTCCATATATTTTGGAAAGGATCATTGCTAGACATTGGTGAAAGATATTGATCATGCTTTGGAATAAATTCTTGAGATATGTCCTCTAACTCATTACTTGATGTAGAGACATTGTCAACACGATCATTGGTGGAAGGATTTTGGATTATGTCAATAGGATCAAATATCGTCAACACTCCTTGAAATAGATCTTTGTAGGAGGGGTCTTGATCAAAACTAAAAAATGGCTCTTGATGAATGTTGATTTGATCACTAGATGGGGTAGACATATATTCATAGTGCTCATTGATGGATTGATTTTGATCATTGTCTTCAACAGTTATGGTGGAGAAATTTTCAATGTTCTCAACCATATGATCAAATGATGTTGATATTTCTTGAAGAGGTGTGATGAGCCCTTGACATGAGGATGATGGGATACTTTGATCTTGACTTGGAAAAGAATCATTAGATGAAGGAGATGGAGTAGCTTGATCATTAGATGGAAAGGAGGCTTTGGATAGGATGGAAGAATTGTCATGCTCTTGGGATGTGATTGATTCATGAGAGGGCATGGATTTATAAGATGGGGTGGAGGGAGGACTTGGAAGAATATTTTGTTCTTGAGATGGAAGGGCATTATCATGGGTGAATAATGAAAGGAGGGGATCATCATATGATTCTTGAGATATGGGATCTTGATCAAAGATTGGAAGGGTTTGTAGAATTTTGGTATCATGTGATGGAGTGGAGAGAATTTTTTGATCGAGATGTGTAGATTGAAATGAATCATTGGATGTAGAGAATATGATAGAAGAAAGTGATTGAATGGAATTGTTAACTTGGGTGGAAGAACCATGGGGTTCATTTTGAATTATGGGAGATGAAGATAAATGCATGGCATGACAAGAATGGTCAATGTTACTTGATGGTTTAGATTTAGGCTTCCCCTTTAACCTTTGCAAAAATTCAGAAACATTGAATTTGGTTGATGTTGTTTTTGGAGGAGAAAAGGTCATGTTCATATTTCCCTCAAAGTAATTTTTAGTTGTGCCCCCTTTTATTTCCTTGTCTTGCCTCTGGAGTGCTCGTACTTGCTGGGTAAGAGTACTACGATCGTTTAAGGGAGTTTCATTATTTTTAAGATTCTCTTTAATTTTCTCCATATTGTAGTTAGAGGGCAATTTGGCACCTTGGTTTGCCAATAAAAGAAAGTATCCTTCTTTATTTTGATCTAAGATCTTTTCCATAGTTAAGAGAAAATGTGGATCTTGTTCAGCTTCTTGAAGCATTTCTTCTATTATCTCTTGATTTGAACTATTTCCCTAAAGCCTATGAACAATATTTTCTTTGCTATGACCCTTGTTTTAAAGTTTGTGGATGATCTTAATCTGATTTAAATGTGAAAAACACAACATAGAGAAGCAAACAGTTGTTTTGTTACTCCTACAATCTAAACAAAGAGTGTATGTTCTCTAAGATTTCCACAGGTTTAGAACAAGATAAGCATATCAGTCAGATTCACTCTTAATTTGTCAAATAGGTCATCATAGTAATCATAGCCCACAGCTTAAAATCGCGTCGACTCACATAGCCATGTCACCCCCTAGAGGGCGCCTGTGTTTTTGTTTTTTCTAGGTGTGTACTCAAAGTGACAGAAGTGGATACCGAATCACTTGAGCAAACAATCCATGGTGACTATATGGTGAGTGTCTTGGGGGCAGATTCTTCCCTCCCCTTGCACCGTGATTAAGATGATGTTTGGATACTGACATGGCTGGCTTTCTACAGTATGGTTTTTAATAAGGATATCCATTCAGTGTGGCAAATAGATATACTCCCTCGAGAGACCTCCCAACCTTTAGAACAAAGGTTTTGGGGATGGTTATCCTGTGCACTACTGTCAAGTTGGATTTTCATCAACAACTTGCTTTTGATTAAAGTGGGTTGGAAACCTTGGCTTTAGGTGTTCCCACTTAGGTCATTCCTCTTGGGTGAGTACTTTTTCCCACAAGAGCATGCCTTCTAAAGGATGTAATAAAGCATTAAATTACAGAAAATAAAAGATAAATCTGGTGTTCTGATCACCTAGTTAAGGGGAGAGCATAAACCTATTACCCACAATCACAGCGAACAATAATGGTTCAATTTTAAATCCCAAATTGACAATTCTCTATACTAAGTGAAGATGTTCCTTCACCAAAAACATGGGATTCATTTTAACCAAAAGAAAATTTATGTTTGGTGACTATCCTAGGATTGGTCAATTCAGATTTAAATGTTTATCATAAGTTTTCTTCATTTTATTCCTCATACATCAATAAAACCTCTGGCCGCGGCTGTGTCGGATCCAGAAAACAATTTAAGAATGAGATTATAATTGCTCCCAAAGTGTTTAAAAAAACTTGATGCAATAGAAAGATGATTTCATAAGAAGTTTTTCCTTTGTTTCCTCTTCCCTTTTTGATTCTCTAACCTGCAAAAATTCTCCAAATGTTAGATTAAACCCAGAAACAAGAAGGTATAAGGGTTACATGAATCATTCAACATAGAAATCCTAAAAATTAGACCAAGTTATAGTGTGATTTGACTTTAGATTTGAAATTTATAATTTTAACTCAAATAAAACTGATAAACAGCTACACCATTGGATAGCTTATAAAATTCTACCCCATTTCAAAAAACAAATCGTCAAAAAAGACCTCCGTATGACCAAGATATTGCTATTTTAAAAACTGACTATAAAAGCGCAAAACAAAGGTCTATGCACTAAAACAGAGCTCATATGCATTAAACAGAACCTAGATGCACTGAAAGAAGGCTCGTATGCGCTAAAATAGGTGCCAAATGTACTAAAATAGTCTTTGGATGCGCGAAAAGAGTCTCTACATGCACGAAAACAATCTCTGGATGCGTCGAAATAGTCTGTGGATGCACTAAATCAAGGATCATATGTGCCAAAGCGAATTTTCCAGTCCGTCACCTGTAAAAACATAAGATTTTCTGTGAGGAAAAGATTAATATGGGGGGATGCCCCACGGTGGGCGCCAAAAATGTGTATGTTAGAAAGTGTCAATCAAATTGAATCTAAACTAATACACCAATGAATCATTATATTGAAGAAATTAAATTAAATAAAGCAAATGCAAACTCTAAACCACAGTTTCTTCAAATTCGTCCCATTGTCCTCTATCTCCAAGGATTCGTTCCAAGATACTTGCTCTCAGTTGTTTAAAACAACAGCTTGTAGAATGGTAGCTTGAGAGAATGAGATTAATAAAAATGAATATGCATTGCTATAGGATTAAGCTATGAAAATTGAAATGCTAAGATGTGACTATAGTAACTATGCATGAAAATATGAGATTCGAGGTCCTTTCCAACTCATAAGAGGGCTGTATTTATAGATTTTTGAAGGTGGGAATTCGATTGGCCAAGATCGACGGTCGAGTTCAAACCTGTTAAAACGAGCGGTGAGAGATCGAGAATTTGAAAAGGAGATGGAACTTCAAGAGACGGATGGAGAATGAAGAGACAAATTGAAAGGTGTCTCTCATAATTAAATAAATAAATATTCAATTATGTGTGAAAGAAATGAAAAGTCTTTAATTAAATATTGAAAATATTTAATTATGTGAGAAGAGAAAAAGCCTTTTAATTAAATATTAAGAATATTTAATTTTGTGGGAAGAGTAAGAAATTTGGAAATGTGTTTTAATTAAATATCAAAAATATTTAATTAAATGTGGAGAGAAGAATATCATTTTAATTTAGAATTTAAACTTATGATAGTTAATGTAAATAAATTGTTAAATCTATTTAATTAATTAAGAAGAAGATAGCATTACTTAAATAAACTTCATTTATTTAATTAAATTAGCAGAATTGGAAAATGAACAATATAAATAAATAATTAAATTTATTTATATGTAGATGACTTAAGAATATTAATTAAATAATTCATATTTAATTAATTAACAGGTTTGGTTAATAGTGACCATTTTTAGATGTGTATAGATATCAATTAGAAAAAGTGTACTAATCTCCACACACCTTCTAGTTCCACTAAAATCTTTAACCAAGGTTCATTTATGCACAATAGATCTACACATAAACTGAACTTGTCCAATCATTTTTTCATGATGAATTCTTCAACACCTTTTCCTTTTCAGGGGGCTAAAAGGCTCTGCAAGTGAAATATCCCCTTGAGATAATTCTCCATCTAAGTTTTTCTTAGAATCTTGTGCAAAGTGCATAAGTGTAGAATCATCCTTGTTCTCATGGTCTTACTTTCATACCATTTAATTTCCCTTCTCTTCTTCATTATGGGATTCATCCATTTTTTTAACTAGTGTCTTAATAAAACCACTTCTCCAATATTCTTCCTTATGTCCCATATTATTACATTTGTAGCACACAAGGTTTTTCTCTAGAAAAAAATTTCTCCTCTTCACCTTGGATCTGCACTCATTAGTCTTATGACCATAGTTGTTACAAGCATAGAAATATCCATGAAATAAGATAATATTGTTTCTTCAATGCATAAATTATCTTCTATGCATGTTATCATTCCTTCTTTGTCGAATTCTACAATTAGTAGCCTTATACCCAAATATATTGCAATAAAAATAATAACTTTGAAAGGATTGATTGAACTTGGTAGGAGCATTTTATCTTGTTTATGGAGGACTTCTAAATCCTTTTTGCTTCCGCTGAGAATTAGATACACTTTCTTTCATTCCATTTTGATTATTCTTTGCATCTTTAGAGTCATTCTTGTTAGATTCATTGGTGCAAGCTTTCTTCTTCTTTGTTTCAGGTCTTGCATTTGATTTGGATCTATCTTGATCAAAATTTTCTCCTTTGATAATTTATTTTTGGTCCTTTCCAATTCATATCTCAGAGTGACAATATCCTCCTTAAGTTTTAATCACTCAACATCCTTGTTATTTAACTTATCTTTCAAAATAGAAATCTCACCTTTTGCTACTTTTTGTTTAATTTCACATTCTTTACCTCCTATTAGAGCTTTCAGTTTGTCAATTTCTTTGATTAATTTTTCAAGTAAGATTTCATATTTCTAATTTAGTCCCCTTGCTTCATTTAGGTCTTCCAAAGAAGACCAAAGTTTTCCTTTAAAATATATTCCCAAATCTTCTATATTGAAGTCCTAGCCTTTAGGCTCCATTGACTCTAGATTCAGATTAAACTAAAAACATATCTTCAACACTCTAGGAGCCAATCTCCTTAAATTTTTCAACATTACACTTTCTTTCAATAGTATTAAAGGCCACATAGAGGGTTTCATCATTTGAATCATTCCCCTCATATTTTGAGGAACCACTTATTTCATTAGAATAGAGAACCTTTTTAATGTTATCTCTTTTTTTACCCTCACCAAATTTTTTATAAGGACATTTATATGCAAAGTGACCAATTCTTCCATAATTGAAACATTTGAAAAAAAACTGTAGACATTCAAAACTAACATCATGCATTCCACGTATTATCATATTCACCCATTAATTAAATAAATAAATCTTTATTTA
>CM021100.1:484440646-484707972 GCA_007115665.2 Sequoiadendron giganteum | reverse complement strand
GGCCCATGATTGTGCAAGTTTTGGCCAATGTTCCCATTTCAAATTTGAAAATGACAATAAATGAATATGGTTGAATACTTTGGGGGGAATTGTGTTTGGCCAAAAAGTCAAACAGGGGAGTTAGTGAGGGCATATTCCCTTGTGAGGAGAATAGGGGTCTTAATAAATCAAATTATATGATTTATTGTGCAAGTGGATGGGACATGGGTTGGTCTTAGCATTAATTAGGGATTTAACTAATTAAGCTAGTGCTTAGTTGATTGTGACACTTTGATTCCAATTTGTGGGTTAGGATAAATCAAAGTGAGAGGATATTAGATATTTAATTAAATATATCTGATTTAATTAAATCAAGACTTTAGGAGGTTAATTAATTAATTAAGAGGAAAGAATGATCAAATGTGATGTTTAATTTCGTATGTCTACAACTATACCACTTCTCCTTTTCCTTTTCATTTCAATGCATTTAGAATTTTGACCATTGCTAATTTTCCTTCCTTCTCGTTCCCTCCATAATGCAGTTGTAATCACTTCTACCAAGATAGCCAAGGTTTTACTTCTACAATGATTGCTAAGAGAAGTTGCTATTCAATTATTTCCCTACATTTCCCATTGCCTCCAACAACAAACATGGATTCCTTCATGTTCCTAGCCTCACCAAATATTATTTATATTTGATTTTTCTCTCAAAACCTTCCTCTCCTTTCCTCAATGATTCTGCTTCCAGATCTATCACCTTTTAACCATTTGTGTCTAACTATAATAGATTTTAACAAATTTTAGATTGCAAACATTTTCAGCTCTAACTGCAGATCTTGACAATTCTTAATAGCTTCGTGCTCACAATTTTTCCATGCTATCCAAGTTACAAATACATTTCATTCATATACAAGGTAGGGCTATATCTCCTTTATTCCATCTCTTCTTTCACAACTACATCTGAAATTCTTTGCCACAAATGCTAAAACTATATATATTTTTAAAAATGGATAACATGGCTTTCAGTAGAACAAAATTTCCAGGTGCTAGAAGAGAATTATATGGAAGCTATAATTGTACATATATTGTCTCCTACTCTCTGTAGAAGGTATACCTACATCTTGTTTACATGACCTCTTCTATTATAGATACATTAGATATTATTTTTTATGAACTATAGAGTTGTTTATATTTCCCGATTTAGATATTGTCTACCAATGACACATGTTCAGTGCACTGAACTTCAAATTTTCCTTATGTCCAACTATATTTGAGTGAAACCATTTTAGATTGAAAATTTTCTAAACTTTACATACACATATCCACAATACTAAATATATTTTCAATCATATGTTTTGCATGGTGTACAAGCTACGACTACATTCTATTTACATAGAAGGTAAGGCTATATGTGCTTTATTCTATCTTTTATTTCACAACTACATCTCAAGTTGTTTTTCATAAATAATACAACTATATATATATTTTTGAAAATGCAAAATATTGATTAAAACTAAATAAAATTTCTAGGTTAATCTAATGATATTTCCACAATCCATAATGCTTAATATTTTTAATTACAAGATATTTGATTATGTTTTTTTTGTGGATGGACAAACTCACACACAATCAAATATCTAGAAACAACATATATTAAGAAAAAATTATCAAGTACCGAAACATTGGTTTCACCATTGATCGTAGTGGTGAGCAATGTATGTTCTTGCTCGGGGGTTTGGTAACAGCCCATGTGGCTGCATGATCCAATATGGTAGGGTGGAGAGAAGGCCTTCTTTTCTTCTATTCATGCTACATCCCATTGTATCCACAAGGTATGCCTACATCTTATTTTTTTAATACCTTTTATTTCATATACATTGCATATTATTTTTTATAAATTATAGAACTCTTTATTTTCCCTACTTTACATATTGCCTACCAATGACACATATTCATTACACTAAACATTACATTTGCTTTCAGTTTTTGCAGACCATACTCAAAACAAACAAATTTTGTTTCACATAAGATAGTAGTGTCTTAGTGAATGATCTTTTATCTCAAATTATATTCATCAGTACTATGGATCTTTTCATAGCATTAGATATTCTAGTAGGTCAGCCTCGCCATGGGTTCAATTTTTAAATTGTATTATGGGAATTTTGAAGAAGTAATGTTTTGTAAATAACCCTTGACAATGATTAGAAATTTAAAAAATATATAGTTTCAATTTTTTTTATCAATCTTCAAAAGAATTTTGTGGATGCAATTATCTCTTTATTCTTAAGGTTTTGCATGGCTTATGTAAATAAACTTATTTGACATTTCAATTATACTCTAAGATTTCACATAATTGTATTATCGTTTGCAGATAATATATTGTCCATTCCTTCGATCAATGGTGGCATCAATGTTGCATATGACACTTAGAATACAATTTTTTAGTGGCTTTGTTGCTATAAATTTTTCTCTTTTGTGGGTTTTTCCATCTCACTCGCTGTTGAAACCAATATTGTTTGTTTTATGGATTTCATTTTATGGATGTGGTTGCAATGCAGTAAAATAGTTGATGTTATACAATTTATGTTAACATATTGTTGCATTTTCAATTTGGTGTTGTTGAACAGTCTATATTTTTCCATAGGATTGTTATTGTGAATTTTTTCTATTTTGTGAATATTGTTACTAACACAAATATTCTTTCATTTATGACTTCTGTTTTCTGGCTATGCTTGCAATGTAATAAAATAGTTAGTTTTATACAATTTATGTTTTTTTCTATAAGGCATTGCTGATTGTGGTTCTCTACCTTAGGCTATATTGTTTCATTTTTGAAAATGTGTTGTTGAAAGGGTTGTATTATTTCAATCTTCTACAAGGTGTTGTCCACAAAATGCTGTATTGTTTCTTACAACCAGTGTTGCTACATTTATGCTTTGGATTTTGTGGAATGATCCATAGAACAAGTACTCAACACTATGTATCAATTGTGTTTGTATCTACTATGACATACATACATATCTGCACATAGGGGAGATACATTATCCACAACAATGTACAATGTTTTTGTATGTAACTATGTTGTCTACATCTACTATGACATATATCCAACTCTACATATGCCTTTGTTAGTTATTGCTCCCAATCATGACATTTATGTTCTATACTTGATTCATCCTCAGTGTGTTCATGTCACTTCCATTTGGTATTCCCCTATGCCTATCGGCTCATTGTTAAATGTCACTACACGCAACCGCTAGTTATTGTTGTTATCGGGATTCAAATGTATATTTTTTCGACTCAAACTCATTGAACCATGTTTTAGGAGTAGTGGTTCACAAGGACCCATTTCTCATGAAAATGAATGGTCCACTAGTCACTCATTGCATCTAGGTGATACCCAAAGGGATGAAGCACTAGACCTTCTGGGAGGTCACCCACACTAGTACTACTCCAACTCAAGCACGCTTAACACTAGAGTTTTCTCTTAGGTAATTTGAGAGGAGAAAAATGCAATATTTATTTTTAATAGATATTGATTTATTTTAGTATTTAATTTTATTTGATTTTATATTTTACGTTATTATATTTTATAAAATTAATTTTGAAATGTATTATATTTTGTTAATATATTTATACTTTAAACTGTGCGATACTTTTCTTGAGTTCAAAATTAAAAAAAACATTTTCCAATATTTATAGATGAAACAAATTATCTTTATTTAATGGCATGGATGTCAAAAGTGTCAAATTATGTGTCTAAGGTTGTCAATCTAAGAATATCATTGTGAAAAACTTCCAATAATAAAAAAATGGGAGAAAAACAAGTGTTACACTAAATATTAGACAAAACAATCACATTCAACATTATTCATAGTTCAATCACAATTGACATCAAACACAAGAATCAAAAAATAATTTATTTCTATTGCTTTTAAATTTATATTTATTCTAATCTTCATAGACCAAGGATTTCACATACTGAATAAGAATTTTGATTTCAAATAGGTGATGGAGAGAATTTGCAGAGTACTACACATTGGACTAGGTTTTTTTTCACTTGGATGAGTAGAGAAGGTTTGGTTCTTGTTTTATAGTTGTGGGAGCATGGTGTTTTGTGTGTGATTAGGTGAGTATTTAAATAGATTAGAAGTAAAGTAACTTGTGGTAGTGTATATTATTATGAAACATATATGATGGTAGAATTGGTTATCAAAATTGATACTTCTTGATATAGGTTTATAGGTATTTTCAATGTTTGGGATTTCATGGAGAAAAATAGATAAGGTGTCTTCTGGCTTGAAGACATGATTGATATACATGACTGATCTGGATTCTTGGTTCAATGAGAGTTAATAATAGGTATAGTGATGGTGATGATTATCGTGCCATGTATGTTTATGTGCACTTCAGAATTGACACAACATGATCATGTATGTGGTTGATAGGTGGTGTTGTGGTTTATTTTTAGGAGGTTTATCTTATCTTGAGGATGCTTGATTGGTTTCTTCGCTATGATAAGTTTGATTATGGATTTGTTTAGAAAATTAGATCTATAGGTGATCAAATGTTTGAGTCTTGAGATCTATAACTTATATTCTTGGTTATCTATATACTCTTAGGTTACCAATGTGATTATGAGTTTGCATGTTGTATTTATTAAGGATCTACAAGTTATGTACTTGTGTACATTGGCCACCCATTTGTTGAAATGGGATGACTCATATGTTGATTGTCTATGTACATAGGTCTTCGAAGTGTTGTTGTAGATTCAATTAGTTGACCTTGTTTTTTGTCATTTATGCTTTGGTATGTTGCAATGAGATGAGAGGATGGATGAGTAGACTCATTTAATAGTAAGTTATGGGTACATATGAATTTTTTTAATTGTGATGTCATGGATAGCTTAGTTACACATTTTAGTGGGAGATTTTAACAATGATGTTTTGGTGGTAGTTGTATCTTCTTGGCTTGGAGATCTTGGTTCTAATTTCTTATTTGAAGATGTTGGTATTACAATTCAGTATGTTTGGAAAATGGGTGATCTCAATTTAGGAGATGATTATCATAATGTCATGGAGAGTTTGGTATCAAAATTCAATGAGATATTTTACTGTTATGTGGATTCATCACTTAGTGATGGATGATCATCTAGAATGGTTATTGGTGTCATGGAGGAGATATTTGATACTATTGGTTGTAGTGAGAGTTATTTAGAATTCTTATTTTAACTATCAAGAAATGGAAAGGTTATCTTCATGTAATTAGAGATTCTTGACATCATGGTCAACCAAGGAGGACAAGCAAATTCTTTGGTTGAGATGCCAATTTATGAGTTATTAATTTTGACAAGTGATCCTTGGTTGAAAGGATGGTTTGGTGTTGTGGCATGATCGAATCTTGATTAATCATTAGCATTTTGGCATGATACAATTGTTCTTGGGAGCATAATAATTTCATTGGAGTATATGACATTATTTTCATAAGATGTTAGATCATGATACCATTATGTGTTCCCGAATTTATAAAAATTTAACTAGACCTCTGACATTGGTCTAGATAGTTCTCTTTGTACTTAATATATTGGTCATGTTCTTGAGAGCTTTATGAGATTTGTTGTTGTATTTGGACCTTATTATTGGTTGATAAATTATAAGTGCCCATGGATGGAACTTGGAGACTTGGGTGAGGTATTTTTTTAGATGGTTATTCTTTAGAGGTTTCAAAATAAGTTCAAGGAACCTTCTTCAAGATATGGATGTGAATTCATCATGTACCTATAGATGAGGTTTTTGTGGCTTGGTGTATCCTAGAGTAGGAATATCATTCACCACTCTTGGTCTACTAAACAAAATCATTTGAGAGGTATTGACAATTCTACTTTTAGATGTATTATGCTTTATTCTTTTTCTTTCATGGATATGGAACTTGAGCTATAATTTATATTTTTCGAGTGCTCATTTGAGGGATGTTTGGCATGTTTATCTCCTTGTGAATATGATTTTTTTATGATTTCATTTACGAGGAGTTCTAGAGATATTATTGTTATTATTCCTTATTAAAAAATGGAATTGAATTGGATCCTCCTTAGTTTTAGAGGCCTACATTCATGTTTCTCTCTCCCTTTTCCGCAAAACACAAGGAAGAGTAGGATTCTATAAAAATCTTGGATGTCATCAGTGAAGCACAAAAGAGTCCCCCATTCACTGAATTTCCTATAAGGTTTTTTGGGAGAAGTGAAAGCTTTCATGATCAACAGACACCATAGGTGATCCTATTAAGTGTTCCCTTCTTATAATCATGTATGTGCAAGCAAATAGTTATGAATTTGATGCTAAATTTTCATGTATTATTTTATACTTATCAAATGGGGCAAGTGAATCAATTTCTAAATATATGTGCATATTGTATGTGTAATTGTTTTATATATATTATTAGTCATATTATGTTCTATGTTGGAGTTTTTTTCCCTCTAGTTTTGACCATTCCCATCTAGAGGAAGGTTTTCTATTATAACGATGGATCTATGGATAGAGGTTCTCCAATTTTTTATGAATTTTCCATGGATGTTTGTTCCTATGGTAGCTAACTCCCATAAAAAAATTGTAACACTCTATAGATTTTGTCCTTCCTATACTCCTCTAGAATTAGAACCCTGTTGGTTGCCTCAGAGTGAAAACCAAATCCTTGTGACTAATTTCCTATGGTTAGAGAATGTATCCTTACATGCTGTTATATTTGGACTTATCTCTACTATTGGTTATTGAAACTTGGTAATTTTAAAAATATCATAAGAGACTTTCAAAATAATTAGTTATTGATAACATCTTTGACTAATATTATATAGGTTAAGTTGATAACATATGGACTAGTGAAAATTTTAGTGATGCAATTAATTGTGTGGACCATTTAATTAGTGCAAAAAATTAAGATGAAAATTAGATTTAACATTAAAAATAGATATTATATCAAGGAATAAAGAGGAATAAGATGAAGGATTTGAGATAGTGGAATAAGGTGGTGATATATGAACCTTGGTAACATGTTTAGGACATTATTGAGTTAATAATAACACCATACATGAATAAGAAATAGAATATTTTGTGATGGTGATTTTTTACTACACAAGATTAATTTATTTGGAATAAAAGAACTATATGTAACTAATCTATTTGATACTTTAGAAATATGATTATATATTGATCAACTTAGCATATCATGGGTTTTGTGGGACCCTACCTATTGGAAAAATATTAGTACTATATTTTGTGTGTTTTGAGGCTGTAACTCAGATTTTTAGAATTGTGGATGGATGCTAAAGCTGCACAAGATTAAACATCAATTCTAATCTAAATAAAACAACAAAGAATGATAAGTAAGCATGATTAAAACTAAACTAATTAAACTAGAATGATCTCACTGAATATGCTAGTACTTCTTGGATTTATCTCAATTGCCCTTCTCCATCTTGCTGTATTTTTATTCTTGCCCTCAAATATTTGTGTGTTTGAATGGAAGCATAACTTTGTCGAGTGTCTCAACAAAATATCGAAGATTGTTCCTTTTCAAAAGTATAATAATTTCGGGAGGAGGAATAATGATATTGACAGGCCATTTTATAGATTTTGTGTTTTTGAATGATCAGCTCAGATTGAAAGAGAGATCGATGGACGAGATTGATGAATGCCATGCGATGAGTTATGTGACAGATAGAACGCGAGTTCAACTATAGGATAAAGACTAATTCTAGAACATGAGTTAGAACATGAGCTCCAATCTTCATCTTCATAAATAGAAGAAATAGACTTTGTATGCAAAATCCAAAGTTAGAAGTTGGAGAATAAATGCATTCAAATGCAAACGTGAGTCAGAACTAGTTAATCGACTAGTTGTGATGGAGAGTCCTCTCGCAGAGATAAACTGGCGTTTAACTCAAGAGATAACTGGAGAACTAAAAATAAAACTCGAGTCTGATGGTGAGTGAATGACTTAGATAACTGATTAACAGAGGAATGTGACATAATTAATTAAATAATGAATTAAATGTTAATTTAATTCAACATTCGAAATATGAGACTTTAATTAAATAAATAAAGTAATTTATTTAATTTGACTATTGAAAAGGAAGGAATTGAATAATTAAATAATAAATATTTAATTATAGATAAAGGGGGTTTAATGAATGATTAAATACAAATATTTAATTATAGTTGGAAAAGGGGTAATTAAATAATAAATTATTTAATTAATAGATAAAGGGGGAAGAATTAATTAGTTCGCACCATAATTAAATAAATATGATTTATTTAATTAATTAAGTTGAATAAAGATTAATAATGAATTAATGAATTAATTCGAAAGGGGTATTTAATTAGTAGACGAAAAATGTATTAGAAAGGTAATTAAATAATAAACATTATTTAATCATGACCACGGTCTATAGAAAATTATGTCGAAATGTGTACTCGCAAGCCTAGACCAATTTTCGGTATCTACAGTTTGCCCCTCTTTGATACAATGTTGGTACAACATTGTGTCAAAGAAAATATGCCTTGATCGTGCCCCAGCATGAAACAGGGGAAGGTATGCCCCCTCGGGAAAATTGATTATTTTTTAAAAGTTTCAAAAAAAAATCAGGAAATAGTCTCGATAAGTCAATTTGATAGTCATAAATGTTAGGGAGTTGATGGAATCAAATTTACAGTTGATACGAATGAATGCAGGTCATTGGAAGTCGAAAGGCTAAGTGGCCAGTAGATTAGGTCAGAAGAAATGCCATTTTTACCCCACCTATAAATAGGAATTAGGGCTAACCCTAATTCATTTGCACCCGGAGGAGATAGAAAACCAAAGAATTTTCTCTAACCAGCGGACAGAAATGGCACCCATTCCATACACCAGGCATCGTGGTTATCAGATCTAGACTTTCAGGTGGCCAGTCGATGCAGGACCACCAGTATGTACCCGAAAATGAACCCTTGAAATTTATTTTTTTGCATGTTTTTTAGGCTTAAAAATTTATGAAGCAACTACGGTGCATCGTGGACGACGCATATACCGTTGTATTCGCCGCATTTGACTATGAAACGACGCATATGTAAAATCACGCTTAGGCTAGATTAGGCATGTTGTGGAATGCATGCATATGAAGAATAATGCACCACATGTGTAGACATGCAACGCATCTGTAGGTGGGTTAGACGCATGTGACCTAATGAACCGCATATGCGTTAGTGACCACATATGTAGTAGAAATGTAGGCTTGGGAAAATGCACCACATATGTTGGAAAGTAGGTAGTGAAGGAAACTGCAACACATTTGTTATAAATGACCACATGTGGTTTAGTGAACCGCATGTATAAGAAGCTGACGGGGGGTTGGGAAATATGCGACGCATATGTAATATTCACCGCAAGTGAGGTGTCATGTAACGCATTTGAAAATGTGCACCGCATCTGCTAATGTGAGCCACATTTGGCTGGTGAAATTTTTCAAAAAACTTTGCTAAGTAAAACTTGAAAATTTTCTGATATCATGGTTTAAGTGCAGGTGGTTTTAGATCCGATATACACATGGGAGTTGCGTCCAGATACGTTTGACTTGAGGAATAACTTATCGAGTGTAGAGATTCGACTATTATGGGTTCTAGGTCTATGACATTGTTTGTCTATGCCTGCCATTCGGGTGAATAGGGGGATGTTGACGGTACTTTGCGAGTGATGGCATTTTGAGACATCATCATTTCATTTACCGACTAGGGAGGCCACTATCACATTAGAGGACATGTACAGGATTTTGAGACTACCCATTAGAGGAGAGCAGGTTACATATGATCCCCAGCGAGGGTTGACTGAGTTGGCGAGGTTTTATCAAGTTGATGACATCAGTAGGCTCGACATTGAGCACTACGAGATTAGATGGCTAGTGTTAGTAGATAGATACGACAGGATTAATTGTATCCTATGCACATTGATTGGGGGTATTGTGCTTCCGGACAGACGGGGTCATGGCTTTCCAATGGGATGGGGAGCTATGTTGGTTGGGATGTTGGAGAGTGAGATGAGGTATGCATGGGGTCCATGTCTACTCGGGATGTTGTATTTTCATCTGTACGACATTGCTTATAGAGATGCATAGTCATTGAGTTGTGGGACGACACTGCTGATGATATGCGGTTTTGAGAGGATAGCTATATTTCGGCCTCCAATTACAGTGGAGCGAGAGGAGAGATTTCCATATGTGTTCTGATATACTGGATAGATTACTCAGACACATGTTGGGGACACAGGGTATTGGAGACATGCATTGGATATACTTGATCAGTTTACATGGAGACCTTACATGGATTGTGAGGTGTGGGCGGATGATGATATACATTTGCCATTCTGCAGATAGACACAATACCTTATTGGGAGGACTATTTTGAGTGCTTATATCATTGAGCGACATTTGGCAGATAGAGTTCTGAGACAGTTTGGAGAGGTTCAAGACGAGCCTCGGAGTAGAGCAGAGTTTTCTCGTTTGTCCAGAGAGGTTCCATGGTGGGGACCCATGATTCTAGTGGCTACTGTGAAGGCAGACATACAGGCATTACAGCCAATGTAGTGGGGATGGAGAGATGGATTAGAAGATCCAGGGACTATGGCTACATACAATGCATGGTGGGCAGTGCATCGATTGATTCCCTATATAGATCCAGACCAGCCAACACCAGTCGAGAGATGAGGCACAGGGCCGAGAGGATGATAGAGAGGTGGATGTGCTAGAGTGGGTAGATTTGGTGGTAGAGGTGATGGAGATGATGGCAAAGGTGAAGGTAGAGGTGGGAGATGAGGGAGGAGAGGACAGAGAGGGGGTGAGGCAAGTGGACATGCTCTTATCCAGGAGGCAGTAGCAGTTGATGTACTGATAGCAGACATTGGAGGGAGAGTGGATGTACAGGCTGGATGTGAGCATGCTACAGCAGAGGTAGTGGGAGATGAGCACATAGATGTGGATGTTGCAGTAGAGGATGTAGTAGAGGATTTGGATGCGAAGATGGCCTTAGACCCTCTAGGTGTGTTGGTAGGGTACAGAGAGGATGATGTGGATGATGATGTTGAGGAGGAGGCATCGATGGAGGAGCAGGAGAGACAACTCAGAGATCGGATAGTGGAGGGAGGATGCTCCTAGGGATGGTGATAGGGATACTTGGGAGGAGAGACTCAGAGTGATGACAACGGAGTTTGATACTATGAGACTAGAGAGAGACAGTGCCTATGTAGAGAGGGATAGTATCCATGTAGAGAGGGATAGTATTTGTGCAAAGAGGGACACTACGGTTATGCAGAGAGATCAGGCGATAGCATGGAGACAAGAGATAGAGCAGCAGTTTATAGAGGTTAGATTCCTTTGCAGTGGGTCCTCATCTGATGGCACAGTACGGGAGTTGGTCAGATCGGTGGAGAGAGCTATCTATTACAAGGATTTATATGAGGCAGTGGTGCTAGCAGAGAGATGGGCTCCTAGTTTCTTAGAGGTGTGGAGTCAAAGATCACAGGGTAGGAGTCAGATGACACAAAGCACCGAGGGGGTGGTAGGACCATTGAGGCCTGGTCCATATGAGAGGCCTTCCACCTTGCAAAGAGCACCTCTGAGTATGTTCCCACTACCTTCACCACATGACAGCAGCGGTAGTGGGACATGATGAGAGGGACATATTCATGTAGACATATGTATTTTGATCATAGAGCTTGCGAGCTCATTGTTTTATTTATTGACACACTTTGATATTGTACTGTGACACACTATTTTGAGTGATATATATATATATATATATATATTATTTTGGCGGCTTCTAGATGATATGCAATTCTAATGTATGATGATGCATTAATTCTATATGATTATACTTCCTAGATGATGTATGTACATGTGATAATGAATGAATGTTTCTATATGTTATGAGTTGTGAATTGTATGATGTTATGGATGATTCTATATACTATGGATAATGAATGTAAATGAATGTATGTGATGTTATTTATATCTGATGGTGAAATGGACATGCAATGTTTCTATTATGTATCTAATGATGAAATGCTTGTTATGTATGTAATGAGGATGTTAATGTTACTATATGAAAATGCTTATAAAATGTACATATATGCAGATGACCTAATCTTTGTGTTTGTGTCACAGGACTCTATCATTATGTTGGATGGTAGAAATGTTACTGTGAATGAAAATAGGATGTTAGTAAGAAATAACGAAGGTTGATTGATTGAGAAAAATAAAGAATGAATGAGTTTGATTTGATTGAGAAAAAAATATAATCTTTGATATCTTGCCAAAATATGCTATGCTTGCAATTTTTTCATCACTAGGCAGACATCGCACAAATGGATGGTACACACTATGATATGAGTTAGACCATAGTGTACAAAGTCATCCATCTGTGAAAAATAGACAGTCATAGACAAGGAGTGTCAAAATGCCAACTAAGGACAAGATTCCCCAGTTGTTGTTGTCGAGACAAACCATAAACAATAGACAAATAAAAGATAGATCATGATACATCATGGCTCCTCTAAATCCATGATAGGAAATCCTTGAGGAAACTAGCAACATGACTCAAAAAACCAATGTTTAAAAAGATAGTTAATAGACAGTAGTCAAAGAAAAAGAGTCCTGAGACATCGTTGCTTCTCTAAATCCTACAAGGGGCATCCTTGAGAAAGCTAGTAATAAGATCTTTCACAAATCAATAAAAATATAAGACAAAATAAGATATAAAGTCATAAAGCCAAATAAATGTATTTGTCAAAATTTGATCTTGTGGGATTGTTTGATGTTGATGTTTTGACATAGCATAATATGAGAGAATGACACATACCGCATAAGACGTTGAGTCTGGTTTCAACTAGATGACTATCTACATAAGGCATGACAAAGCCTTGTTTCAGAAAGACACGTGTCATATAGGACGTTGGAGTCTGATGACGTTGAAGTGACAAGCCACATGAGACTATGACAATTTGATGACATCTGTTGACAAGAAAGACATATCTTGCTAAGACATAGGTTGATCATTTTGACAATGTGTATGATTTTGACTTGATAACTTTAAGATGTTGCCTTGTTGATACATGACTTTTTTGATTCCTTGAATAATAAAATTTTGTGTATAGACAGTGTATGATATGAAATGATACCCTAAAGTATGATATGAAACTTGTATGACAATGACTATGAATGAACCCTATTGGACTGACCTAGTGTGGTCTTGGGAGCTCATCAATTGATTAGCCTTGCCTACATTGTACACGCAGAGACCTCATAGTTCGACATGACCAATGACTTTGAATGTACAAAGCGACATGATTTTTAATGTGTGTGATACGTGACAAACCTAAACTGACAGACCTAATGCCTCGAGGGCACATCGATTGATGGCCTTGCCCACGTCCAAGTCATAGAGGCAACGTAGTTTGACTATGTCTACAACTGACTTAACATGACCGACTTGACATGACTAGACTTTACTCTTTTTTGGTATTTTCTAACACGTTTTGATTTTTTTTGGATTTTCAAAGTTTTCTATTATTTTTTTGATTTTTCAGGACATTTTTGATGGTGTGACATTATGTACAAGGTGTTAGGCATAGAACAAGTTTTTTCCCCCAGTCGAGAATAAGATTTTGGAAGATGGAGTGGGTAATATGACGAAATGGACATTAGATGTGAATCATTCCAATCACTGGATAAGACAACCATTTATTATGAGTGATGGTGAAAAAGTCTAACTTGAATGATGGTAGATAGAAGAGTGAGCTTGACTACGCATGGCACCTGTTTTCCAGGTTTTCACCATGGTACTTATCCATAGCAACACTGAAGCGGTTTTCACTATTGGACGGATTTATTTCTCTTTATTTATGATTTTCTAAAATTTTTTTTTTTTGGTGTTACAAAGATGCCTATTTGCCATGTTTTCATGAAGGTAACCATTTTTCGTTTCTATTTTTTAATTTTTTTGTTTTTTTTCAGATTAAGACACGGATTCTCAGAGACTTAAGCATAGAACCTCTTTAGATGTAGATTATTGATAGGTGACATAAGTGGCTCTCCTTCAGGAGTAAAGAGCTGGTATGCTCTTGATCCAAAGGCTTTTGTGACAATGTAGGGCCCCAACCAGTTAGGCTCAAACTTACCTGGTTTCTCTCATTCTGCTTGGTTCTTAGGATTCTCCATTAATACCAAGTCACCAATGTCAAAGTGTCGATTGAGAACCTTTCTATTGTAGCTACGATGAAGACAATTCTAATATGCTTGTAAAAGATCTAATTCTTTTTGTCTCACTCATCCAACAATTCTAGCTCTTGTAATCGAGAGACACGTTACTCTTCATCGTCAATATGACCCTTCAAGGATACCCATAGAGAGGGTATTTCAACCTCAATAGGTAAGATAGCTTTAGACCCAAATATGAGGGAATATGGAGTGGCACCGGTGGGAGTACGGATGCTTGTGCGATAAGCCCATAAGGCAGGATTAAGCTGTAGGTGCCAGTCATGACCAGCGTCATTGACAATCTTCTTAAGGATTCTAACAATAGTCTTATTAGATGCTTCAGCTTGGCCATTACCTTGTGGGTAATATAGTGTGGAGAAATGGTGTTTGATGTGGAATTCTTCACATAAATGGTGTACTTCTTGGTTCTTGAATAGGTGACCATTGTTTTTGATTATGGATTGGGGGACACCATACTAACAAATGATATAGTTTAGGATAAACTTAGATATTTGGGTGCCGGTTATGTATGTCATGGGAATAGCTTCAATCCATTTGGTGAAGTATTCGGTAGTAGTGATGATGAATTTGTGGCCATTGGATGATGAAGGGTGTATCTTACCTATGAGGTCGAGTCCCAATTGGGCAAAGGGCCATGGCGAAGTAATTGGATGAAGCTCTTGCATTGGCGCTCTTATCAAGTCTCCATGTATTTGACATTGTCGACACTTCTTTACAAAGATGTATGAGTCTTTCTCCATAGTAGGCCAATAATAGCCTAGTCTCATAATCTTAAGGGCTAGAGTAGGACCACTCGAATGAGATCCGCATATACCCTCATGTACCACTCGCAAAGTTGTTTGTGCTTCTTCAGCATCGAGACATCTCATAAGGGCATTATCTAGGGTACGTGTATACAAGGTTTCTCTGATGATGGTATACTTAGCTGACTTTCAGATGAAGGTTCTACATTGGTTATTGGACAAGTCTTGAGGTAAGGTTTGGTCAGTGAGGTAATCGAATATGTCTTTATACCAAGGAGATGTAGGACCAACAATGGCCCACACTATCGCAGTATTCGGGACATCATAAGTAGGGACCAAAAGCTGTTCAACCAAGAACTTCAACTTAGGCACGTTACTTGGAATATCCAACAAGGAACCCACAGTTGCCATTGCATCTGTAGCTCTATTCTGGATACGTGGTATTTGTTGAAAAGTTATGTCATTGAAATATTGTTTAAAACTATCGGCCATTCACTTGTAAGGTGCAAGCTTCTCATCCTTGGTCTCGTAATCATCATTTACCTATCGGATTACTAGTTGAGAATCACCAAACACATGTAAGCTCTTAATCTGCCACTGAACTGCTATTTTCAACCCTGTCACCAAGGCTTCATATTCGGCTATATTGTTTGTACAAGGGAAAGCTATCTTGAATGATTTGGGAATAGTATCACCTTGAGGTGTAACAAATAAGACACCCACTCCTAAACCACGATTTGTATGTGACCCATCAAAGTACAGTTTCTAATCAGTTTTAATGTCAATGTTGAAAAGGAATTCATTAGGAAAATCTACCACTAATGGATGGTTTGCCTTTATAGGTACATTGGCTAGTTGATCTACAATCACCTATCCTTTTATGGCCTTCCTCTCAACATACTGAATGTCATACTCGCTATGTATCATGACCCATTTAGCCAATCGACATGTTAAAGCTACCTTGCTTATGAGGTATTTAAGTGGATCAATCTTTTCAATTAACCTTGTTTGTCAATTGAGCATGTAGTGCCAAAGTTTTTGGGTAGCAAAAACTACCGCAAGATAGGCACGTTCTATGTTGCAGTAATTCAATTCATAGCCCACTAAGGTATGACTAATATAATAGACCGCTCTCTCATGACCTTGATCGTCTTGTTGTGCGAGAAGAGCCCCTAATGCCGATTGAGTTGCTGAGATGTATAATATCAATGGTCTTTCCTCTACGGGTGGCATTAAGACTGGTCGAGTAAGTAAATAGTCATTGATTTGTTGGAAGGCTTCCTGAAATTTTTGTGTCCACATAAAGGGTACTCCTTTCTTGAGTAGATGTTGAAATGGGTGAATTTTATCTGCCAGTTGTACTATGAAGCACCTAATAGACTATAACATTCCTTGTAGGGTTCTGAGTTAGCCAATGCTGACTAGAGGAAGCATTTCTATGATCGCCCTTACCTTCTCAGGATCTACTTCAATGCCTCAGTGAGAGATGATATACCCTAATAGTTTCCCTGATTTTACTCCAAAGACACACTTCTTTGGATTTAGTCTGACATTATAATGCTCTAGTCTTTGGAATATCTTGTCAAGAACTTTTAGATGATCTTCCCTTGTTTTTTATTTTTCTATGATGTCATCTACGTAATCTTCCATAAGAGTGTGTACAAGGTCATGGAAGATTGTAGTCATTTCCCTTTGATATGCAGCCCCTGCATTCTTAAGGCCAAATGGCATAACATTCCAACAATATGTGCCCCATGGACACGTAAAAGTCATCTTATGCTGGTCCTCATATGCAATTTTAATCTGATTATACCCAGAGAAACCATCCATGAGGATAGCATATCATATCCCATCGTAAGGTCTACTATCATGTCGATATTTGGCAAAGGGAAGTCATCTATATGACATGCCTTGTTGATGTCTCTAAAGTCTATGCAAATGTGAATGCCGCCAGTTGGTTTAGTCATGGGTACAAGGTTTGATATCCAATCTGTATAGTCTATTGTCCTTATGAATCCTACATCCAAGAATTTCTTAAGTTCTGTCTTGACCAATAGAGCAATTTGCGGATGCATTTTCCTTAGTTTCTGTTTTACCGGCTTAATACCTGGCTATAGTGGTAAATGACACAATATTAGATCTGGATCCAGCCTAGGCATATCAGCATACGACCATGCAAAGTTTATCTATCTCTTTTGAAAGAAGTCCTTAAACTTAGGTTTTTCTGTCTCTGTTAAAGAAGCAGTAAAATATACTTTCTGAGGATTCTCTTCTGTACCTGTGTTGACTTCAATAGATTCTTCTATGAGCATCGGTGATTTTTCCTATTCAACGAGGAGAATATTTAAACCTCTATCCTTGGGTAACTCTGTGAGGTTTTTTCCCTTGGATACATCCTTTATTTTGACTTTTTCTTTGTCCATAGGCGCCTTTCGATTTTCACCTAAGGACTCATCATTTTTCTTTTCATTGTCTTTTTCCTTTTTATTCTCATTTTTGCGACTAGAGGTGTAAATAGACTCCCCAAAATATGCTTCGTCATCCAAGTCTATGGTGAAACCTGCTTTATGATCCCCTTGTGGTATGCCTTCTCTAAGTCCCATGAACTCAGCAATTGCTTCATCATTCTCAAATGTATCTATGATAGGTGTACCTTGTTGATCCCAGTCGATAAGTTTGGGATATATAAGGGGCATGTCATCATCGAAGTTCTTAAAGGTGGAAGCAGCTGACAAGGCGAATAGAGAATGGTTGACTTGGTCACAAAAGTTCTAGACTAACTCCTTCTTGTTCTTTTTCCTAGGGGTAGGTATATGCTATTGTGAGACTATTGTAAGGGCAGTGTCATCAGAAGAGGATTTATTAGGTGCACAAGATGCGTGATCAAGGGTTTCCCAATAATAATTCTTTTTCCATTCTTCTTTGGACAAGTGTTTCTTAGGACGAGGACTAGATGGTTTTAGTATAGGTTTCATGTTTAAATTCAATTCTCCAAATAGGGCCTCTATGTTCATGCTACTAGTAGATGAGAGGGAATCCCATTCACCATCGTTGGAGTAAGGGGATTCTTCATAAATCGGTGGGTTGTCATAAATGGGGGGAAGTGGTTCATGAGATGTCTCGATGCCTGCATAAGCAATCACTTCTTCTTGAAATGATGACGAAGTACCAGGAAACCCAATTCTAAGTAGTTGACACCCTAGCCCTAGATATTTCGGTTGTGGGTAGACAGTAATGGTTCCATCCCTCCATTTTGATGTAGTCCTTACCCACTGTGCCCATCATAGCCTTCATTTTGCATTATCTTAAAGCCTTTTCCATAGTGGTCCTTAGCTATTTGAATAGACGAGGAGGGGTATTCATGTTCTTCTTGATACAACCGGGAATCACCTTGATCCACAATTTTGTCACTTAACTCTCCCCATTTAGTTAATACTGGTGTAGGGGGAACACGAAATGTGACTACTGACTATCTTCTTTCCACCATAGGTAAGCCATATAACTTAGGTGGAATTAATTGACTGACACAGTACGATGCCTTGATGTTATATTCGCCACACCTCTTGTCTTAGATCTCGAGTTTAGGAATATGGGATGGTGGTTTGAATGAAATAGACTTAGTGAGATGCGATGGGTCAATGTATTGGGATAAAGTGGATGATGAGATTTCTTGGTTAGCTGGCACCTATCATTGTGGGATTTCCTTTAGGCTTGAACAATACTGGAAAGGATCTAGATCACCATCAATTGTGATCTTTGTGCCATTATAGGGGAACTTAAGACATTGGTGATACGTTGAAGGTATGGCTTTCATTGCGTGTATCCAAGGTCTACCTAACAACAAGTTGTATGGGAGGGTGAGATCCAAGACTTGGAAGTTGATGTTCATGATCGATGGACCAATTCAGATAGGGAGTGTGATGACTCCTTTGGATGATTTTTCCTCATCATCGTAAGCCTTGATGACTATACTCTTAGAGGTATCTACATAGTCTTCTGAGAATCCTAATGCCTTAATCAACTTTAGGGTACACAGGTTCAAACCTGCTCCTCCGTCTACCAAGACTCGTCAAACTTTAGTTTGATGGACTAAGACTTCTAGATGTAAGGGGTCATTATGATCTAATTTTTCCATTGAGTAATCTTGTTGGGAAAAACTGGCATGATGCAAGTTAGTCAAATATCCCACCATTTCTTTGAAATGATTGACATCTAGATTCGTAGGAACTATTGTGTTTTGTAGGGCTTTGTCAAGTATGGCTTGATGTTCGGGTGATAAATTCAACAACTCCAAGATAGATATTTGGGTGGGGGTTTTGCTCAATTGGTCAAGGATATTGTACTTAAACTTGGAATCTTGTGTAGGTGGTGTCGAAGAAGGACCTGGAATAGTAATCTTAGTTCGGCATGTGTTCACATTCCATTCTGGATGTTCCTTAACAATGATGGTATCGACATGTTCATTGGTAGCACGGACGCTATATATGGTCTTTCCCTTTCCATAGTCATACTTTGTGTTGGCATAATTGGCATATGCTTCATTCTTAGGTCCTGAACTGGAGGCTTTTCCTTTTGTATGGTCATGTAATGGGTCGGTGAAGACCTTATGATCACTGTTCTTAGTTTTTTTCTGCCCAGCGACCTCTATAGTTCCGTTTTCCACAAAGTCTTGTATAATGTTCTTGAGTTGGCGACATTGTTGGAGGTTGTGTCCTTTCGTTCGATGATAGTCAGAAAAAGCATTATCATCCCACCATGAAGGTTTAAACTGTCCAAGATCATACTCTCTTGGTTCCAAAGGTTGGATGAGATTATGTTTAACTAGATCTTTGAAGATAGTCTAGATTGGTTGTCCCAAAGGTGTAAATTCATGTGTAGGAAATCTTCGTTGTTGTAGTCTTTGCTGTTGTGAATTTTGGACATAGTTTTTTGTATGATCTTGACTATTCATCGTGTCTTGATTGTGGTTTTATCCTCTAAGTGTGATGACCCGTCCTATGTGTATGTTTTTAGCATCGACAATGCCATCATTTGTAACATTCTTGTTTCGAGACCAGAACTTGTTTCTATCATTTGGCATATTCTGATGTTAGACAATTGGATTTTTTCCTGGTAGCTTTATCTCTCCTTTGTCTATAAGGCCCTTCTCAAGGATGATCCCCTTCTGTACTAAGTCTAAAAAGGAAGTACAAAAGTGTACTCTTAAGTCACTTCACAGTTTTGGGTTGATGTTCTCTAAGAATATTGTGACCTTTTTCTTTTCCGGTATATCAACTGGACATCTACTAGCTAGACTTCTCCATCTCTAAAAGAAAGTGTTGAAGGTTTCATCATCCTCTTGTGTCATGTGGCACAAGGTTGCAATTGTTACCTCGTTGTCTATGTAAAAGGCAAAATTTTCAACAAACTTCTCAGCTAACTCGCCCCAAGATCATATACCATATGGTAGTTTAGAAAACCATTCCAGTCCTATCCCAACAAGGGTTCATGGAAATAGTCTCATCAAGTATGTGGGGTCATATGCAATGTCCATGCATGTCGTTGAGAAATCTCTAATGTGTTCTAAAGGATTATTTCTCCCACTATACTTAGGAAAAATTGGTATAATGTATACATGGGGGAAAAGTGTCATGTAAAGTGCCTTGTCGAATGGACATGGACATAGGTCTTGTGTTGAGATAGTTCATTTGCCTGACATAGACATATTGTCCATCTGTTGTTGAAGGGTCTGCATTTGATTTTGAAGGACATCGACTTGTGTCAAGGACATGGTGTTTAGAATATTCGCATCAATGTAGGTACTTTGATATGCCATGTTCTGTGATGGGTTGTGATTGGGCGAAGGAATATATCCTTTCAAAATATTCTGATTTGGTATAGGGATATGCCCTGTCTGAATAGTTTGGATGGGTATAGGAATGCTTCTTGTCTAAATAGTCTAAATTGGTATAGGAATGCTTCCTGTCTGACTTGTCTGATTTGGGATAGGAATGTTTCCTACTTGAATGGTTTGACTAGGTGTAGGAATATTTCCACCAACTTTGTTTCGCTTACTAGCCATGTTGGTGCCAAATGGTTTGGAGGAAGTTGCTCCCGCAGTAAATTGTAAACCTTGTGTTATGTTGAAAGGGGTTGTGTTTACAATTGACGATGTTTGAGTTGGTATACCAGTTGGTATCACTCCAGTAATTTGGGGAATAGAGACAGTTGACGTTGCAGTTTGTGTGGGTTGAGTAGATTACGTTTGCAAAGTACTAATGTCAAATCCTATGGGTAGTTGGGTACCTTCTGCTAGCAAATTTGCTAGATACCATGATGGATCATTTAGCAAACATTCCTCCATAAGGGAGGCAAATTAAGGATCTTGTACTACTGCCTCTATGTCCTCAAGGTAAATCTAACCATTTGTGTCTCTACCGATATGTTTTTCAAGCAAAGGTTTGTGGGGTCATTTACTTACTAACAGTTGACTTCCAAATAGATTGATGAATTCATTGGGGTCTATCATTGCTTTGTGTTTCTTTTGGGATCTTGTTTTGACCATGAAAAAGTTGCTCAAAATGGGGTTATGCAGACTATGCCTGAAAACTGATATGACCTATTTCTATGTTTTTGGATTTTTCGACGATAAATGATGTTTCTAAGATGATTTCTAAAATGACGTTTCTAAGATGACGAATGGTAGGATGGACACTATGCAAAAAAAAATCTCTAGTAGATTATGACGATTAAATGGTTCTAAAATGGCTATAACCTACCTACCTATGGGATAAGTGCATGCAACTAGGTTGACTGACTGTGACAAACCAGAATATGGACGTTTCCAAAGACAAGGAAATTTACCTATTCTATGATATGAATGTCCTAGGAAGTATCTAATACACATGCAACTTAGGATGACTATGACTAAGATGTGGGGTGTAACTAAGACGTATATGACACCTAATGGATGCAGGATTTTTTTTGAGCAAAATTTTGATAGTTTCTAGTCCAATATTGATCTTAAGAATCTAAAGCAAATAGTGATAGTAATGTTTCAGACTCAACTCATGGTTTTGGATGTTTTCTATTGACAGGCACATGCGGTTCACCAAATAGTTGTGGTTCATAGTTTTACAGATGCGGTTTCTGACAGTGCATGCAGTGTTTATGACAGTTGTGGTTTTTTCTCTAGCAAATGCGGTTTACCAAGACATATGCGATTCTAGACCTGACTGATACGGTTTACTAGGACATATGCGATTCTAGACTTGGCTGATGCAGTTTGCATGCACACATGCGACTCACAATGTGAGAGTTGAGACTCATAAAATCTAGACTGTGAATAATGAAAATTTTGACAGATAGATGTGGTCTTTCCCCTAATAGATGCAACTCTCTAAGACAGATGTGGCATTTAAACTGACATATGAGACTCGATTTTCTGATAGTTGAAATTTTTCCCGAAAGTTGTTTGACTGACTTTGTTTGATTGTTCAAGATTTTGGCAAATACAACAAACAACAAACACAATAATCAATGTATTTTCAGTTTTGTGATAGTTGGACTGTTAAGACTCGAAAATATTTACAACCTAGGCTTTTAGGACAATACTTGTTGAATTCTTACTTGGATTTCTCCTACTACGCACATTCAAGGCAGATGACTAGTAGCTTGACCCCACTGGCTCCCCTCCACGACATTCACTTATACGGAGTAGCTAAGCTACTATACCCATGAAACTCCCATGGCATACATGTCACCTCAACACAAGAACCGTAAATTTGTAAGACGGCTTCATAAGTTTTGCACCTGCTGTGCCAACAAGTAGGTAGGATTTTGGCTTCACGTCGGGTTCACCAAATGTAACTCAAATTTTTGAAATTGTGGATGGATGCTAAAGTTGCACAAGATTAAACATCAATTCTAATCTAAATAAAAAAACAAAGAATGAAAAGTAAGCATGATTAAAACTAAACTAATTAAACTAGAATGATCTCACCGAATATGCTAATACTTCTTCAATTTATCTCAATTGCCCTTCTCCATCTTGCTATATTGTTATTCTTGTCCTTAGATATTTGTGTGTTTGAATGCAAGCATAACTTCGTCGAGTGTCTCAGCAAAATATCGAATATTGTTTCTTCCCAAAAGTATAATAATTTTGGGAGGAGGAATAATGATATTGACAGGCCATTTTATAGATTTTGTGTTTTCGAATAATTGGCTTAGATTGAAAGAGAGATCGACAGATGAGACTGATGAATTCCATGTGATGAATTATGTGACAGATAGAATGTGAGTTCAACTGTAGGATAAAGACTAATTTTAGAACATGAGTTAGAACATGAGTTCCATTCTTCATCTTCAAAAATAGAAGAAATAGAATTTGTATGCAAAAGCCAAAGTTAGAAGTTGGAGAATAAATGTATTCAAATGCAAACATGAGTTAGAACTAGTTAATCAACTAGTTGTGACGGAGAGTCCTCTCACAGAGATAAACTGGCCTTTAACTCAAGAGATAACTGGAGAACTAAAAATAGAACTCAAGTCTGACGGTAAGTGAATGACTTAGATAACTGATTGACAGAGGAATGTGACATAATTAATTAAATAATGAATTAAATGTTAATTTAATTCAACATTTGAAATATGAGACTTTAATTAAATAAATAAAGTAATTTATTTAATTTGACTATTGAATAATTAAATAATAAATATTTAATTATAGATAAAGGGGGTTTAATGAATAATTAAATAAAGATATTTAATTATAGTTGGAAAAGGGGTAATTAAATAATAAATTATTTAATTAATAGATAAAGGGGGAAGAATTTATTAGTTCGTACCATAATTAAATAAATGTGATTTATTTAATTAATTAAGTTGAATAAAGATTAATAATGAATTAATGAATTAATTAGAAAGGGGTATTTAATTAATAGATGAAATATGTATTAGAAAGGTAATTAAATAATAAACATTTTTCAATCATGACCATGGACTATAGAAAATTATGTCGAAATGTGTACTCGCAGGCCTAGACCAATTTTCGCTATCTATAGAGGCCACCATGTTATTACAGGTCATTATACATAAATCTGTGGTTTGAGACCACCAGTCCCCTCCTTTTCTTGAGTGATTTTAGTGAAGTCACATAGTGTATGTAATATGAAAACTTTTGTGTGTTCTAAACAATGTTTTGATTATATGGGAAAAATAGGTTTTGAATGGACCCAAAACCATTTACAAATAGGTTTGAAGGGACCCAAAACCTAAAAAAGGATGATCATGCTACCAAAGTAAAAAAAAATGAACCATAAAAAATGAAACAAAAATAACACTTCAAAGGATCAGCAAGATAATCCAATCTTGCAGAAAAACCAACTTGAAGACAATGGTTTTGAAAAGACCCAAAAACCCAATAAAACCAGGTTTTTACAAGGACCTTGAATCCAAAGGTTTTAAAGGGACCTTCAACCCTTTACAACTAGGTTTGGTAAGGACCTTGAACCCTTAGACATCACCAACATCAACCATGCAACAATAAACTAGTTGCTTCTTGAGACAACCAGGAAACCATCAGTGTGTAACAATCAGACATCAGTAAAACACTTAGCAACAACACCCACCCAACTCTCCAAACCACTTGCTTGAAATAGCCAAGTCATGGGAAACCAAATGATAAAAAAAAACAAAGCCTATCAATACCCCATCTCCACCTCTATAGGAGTAGTCATTGCTGATCATCAAAGCTTATGCTTCTTTGATAGCCTTATGGGAAATTTAGTGAATGTGTGACCAATTTGCACCTCACTAAATGACCTCTAGGATTTTTATATAAATTAAACTCTTCTTTGTGATTTGGGAAAGAGGTAGAAAGAAATGTGAATAAAACATAAAAATGGTTATGCGCCAAAGCTTTTACAACATTTCAAACCTTAACTATTCCTTATAACTGATATGATAGACATAGAATGCTATAGACCCTTCATTGTTGGGAAGAAATGAACAACAAAGGATAGTGCAAGAATAGTACATTCTTTCAAATATCCCCATGGGAAGCACCAATTAAGGTCCAACTAGACATAAGAAAACTGTAAAGATTAACAAAAATATCTAGAAACTCACATAACCCTTCTCCCTTCATAGAATAATATGGAAAATGGAATACTTTTACAAAAAATGTAGAAGTTCAATAGACATAATCCATTTTTTGAAAGCTAGCATTCGACATAGAAGCTTAAAACCATGAAAACTAGCTATCTAAACTATGAAAGAAAACTTAACAGATTCATTTTAACATGAAAAAATAATAAAGAAGAAAATTGACAAAGGCCATAGCATGCACAATTTCAAAGATTTTCCCCAAATAGATTGAACTTCAATAGTATATGAATAAAAAAAAATAGGTCAAATGCAAGTCTGATGATAGTTTCAATTAATATAACATGCCATAGAAACTAACAATATTCTATAAAACCTTCTACTTTTGAAAATATTAAACTCCCTAATAGATCTATAACTTTGGAAAAGACTTTTGAAGCAATTTTTCTAATTGTTTTACTTATGCTACCATTCCCTATTTATAACCAGAAGAAGAGAGCACCACCATAAACATTCCAAAATAAGAAACTACCAAATTCTTTATACTGATAGCCCATAATCTAATCTTAGATGTTGATTAGATCATAGCAATCTTCGCTCATTAAGTCCCAACCGCTTGATTAATGGCCTTAGATATTTTAGCGAAGATAACTGTTAGAAAACAATTGGATTTTAACATAGCCTAGAAATAAATTAATTGATCAACCAAAGAGGTCAACGACGCTGACTCAAAGTTTCCACCCTGAAAGAAATATGCCCACCGCATTCCTAATAAACTCTGCTCGAAGAGAAAAATATGCAAAAATACAAATTGCTCGAAGTGAATAGATGACATGTCATGCAAGTAGGAAATATCATATTTGTGAGAGTATCTTTGAAGAAAATCCTTTCCAAGCTGACATGTGCCAAAAAGGAAAACAATATGTAAATAGAGTCGCATAGCCACAACGTGGCACATTGGACACCTTTATGCAGCAATAGTCTTCACTTTTTGGGCACAAATTCATCTTGAAGCAAAAAAGAGTAAGGGAAAAAATTAGAAAAGATTAAAGGAAAAACTTATTTACAATTTTGGAAGTAGGGGGGCCTCTCTTGTGGAGGCATGAACCTAGAGCTCCAATAATTCCTAGAGTTTGAGGAAGGTCCAGAGTGCTAGACTTCCCAATCCAAATTAGTGGGTTAGATGAGGGTGCACAAAATATCGTATTCTTGATCCAAATCAAGGAATTCCTTAAAAGAAACTCCTCCCCAACTTGATGAAACACCTCTAATAGGGTAATAAAGCTGAGAAAGGGGAAGGATCTCCTTCTCAATTTCATCAACAGTGGGCAATGGGCTTAGACTTGGGAGTGCTATGGATGTCTAGATTTTGAGTTTGATTGCATCTGGGATTTGCTTGATTGATAACACTATTCCATTTGGTGAGAAAAGGTTCGGTAATCCAGATCTAAGTAGAACATTGAACTCCTTCTTGATCTCATTCACCTTCCTATTGAACACTACCTAGTGATCTTTTCTTTTCGACGCGACCTTGTGGAAGTTGATGAATTGATTTGCTTTCCTTGAGTTGGCCCTTTGATCATGAATTACTACCTCTCTTAAAGATTTATCGGTGGCCTTACATAACCTACAGATTAGGTTCTCTGATTCCATAGCTCGAAGGGCATAAATTTACAAAATTTGGTCGACCACCGGGCCAAACTTCTAGTTTATTCCTAAGCATCTCTCAAAACTTGCAAGACTAGCTTCAAGGTATCAAATGCAACTATGATTCTTTCCTAATGCATGGATATCAGTATATTAAGTATCAGAAGGATCTTGGATCCTTGGTCACAGCCAATTCCTAATGGAATTGGGATTTCCTTGTCTTTAGGTTCTCCTTCAATCGGCTCTTCTCCTAGAGGATGTTTGTGAGCTCAGAGTTCAGCTTCCCAACCTCTTTGTCAGGAGTCTAAAAAATAGACTCAATCTCCTGCTTATCCTGTTTCACCCTTCTTATTTTTGCCAAGGCCTTCTGGAGATCATTAGAAGCTTGAGATCAGATGTTATCTAATTCCTTTTATAGAAAATCTGATACACTATTTTCTTTGGCCATATCTTTGTCCATCTTCTCCTAGATGCATTGATATTCTACAACTATCTCATGTTCAACAACAACCTCACCCTTCCACTTTTCTATCTCGACATGAAGATAATTTTGTTTACTTTGAGGCTCTTCAAGCAACTTAGTTACTTCTCCCTACTCACTCTATAACTATATTTTGTGAGCCATCTCCACATCCTTGACCTTGATTTCTACTTGCAACCTTCTCACTGTGTCTTTTACATTTTCTAACTCTACCTTGATCTTCTTCAATAGTTTTTCCAACTTCTCAGAATCAATGTAGACCACTTTTTGAGTGGATTTAGCTAGAGCCACTTTGTCATGCGAGAGAGTCTCACTTAAATCAAGTCCCACAACATTGATGATGTAATCTTCAATTTGAATTTCCCCTCTAGCTTGGATGCTAGAGGCTTCATGGTAGCAATCAACAGGGAATTTCACTGTTCATTGAAGCATGCCTCAATCTTCCTAGCAACAGGTTGTGTCATGGCTTTAATCTATAATTTATATTTTCTATCTTGTTGGGCCAGCTTCGTTGCATCCAAGTGGCCTCAGAGACTCTGTGGGGGATTGATACTTTGTGCAATAATAGAAGCACATGGAGGGAGACTAAAAAGGGTGATGAAAGGAGAACCATTGGTTATATGAGATTGCAGAGAGGTGAAGGGGAGTGTTATCATTGAAAAATGTGGGATTCCATATTGGGGATAAGAGGGGGGAACACCCACTGGATTGAAAGGGTTTAGTGGGTAGAAGGAGAGACATTTTCCTAGAAATAGATGGGTTTGGTGAAAACTGACAACATGGATGCTTTAGAATTTTCAATGGGGGCGCTTGATAGGGTTATAAATGAATCAATTGTAGCCAATGTGGATGATGCTCACTAGATGTCTAGGGTTTCTTCGTGAGGCTCATTATTGAATATGGTTGGGGTTTTGTTTAGAATGAAGAGATTGAAATCTATGGAAAAAGGAATCTTTTCTATAGGCGAGGATGGAGGAACAACTAAAGATGCAAAGGCAGAAGGAAGAGGGGGAGAAAAACTTACCTAGGTTGCAGAAGCTGAATATCCTAGCAAAGAAGACTCCTCCTCTTCCTCTCCTCTTCTCGATGCATTGGGTCCACCTAGGTCCTTGACTCGTCTCCTCTTTATATAGGAAAAAGTGGTAGATTCAGATCCCTTGGCATTTGATCCCACCAAAACTTGGCCTTTGGTAGCTACAATGAACCTTTTTGGGGACCGTCAGGTCCTTTCTCCTTTCCCTCAGGAGTTGATGGAAGATGTGACCTATGAGTTCTTCTATTTTGATCCCTTTCCTTTCCCTTTTCTTGTGTCAAGCTCCTGAGCCTAGGAAGTGTAGAGAAAAATCTCTTCTGGTTCAATCTCCTAATCAGACTCGGGATTACTATCCTTAGTGTCAGCCTCCTTGTCATAAATTTGGTCGAACTTCTCATTATGTGGCTCAGTTTATCCATACATGATGCCAAGAAATTTCATTTCTTGTTGGTACCTCCAGAAATATGGTCTCTTTCTTTTCGACCATCCCAAGCGCTTCAGTTGTGTATTGAGGGACTTTTCTATCCCAAGGGTCTACTAGTACTCTATCCTCCTGACATAAAATTCAAGCCATGGTGGTCAGTCGAATTTTATGAAGGCTAAGTTGATGTAGAAATCTAGCCTCTCTTTGGTTGGGTTCATTCTTGATTCAAAGTATTCCTACCTCTCATGCCTCACAGTCATAGGTGCCTTATTGGGTTGTAGCTCCATGCATCGCAAATGAGGAACAAACCCAAACATGCCAATTTGTTAGTAAGAACCTCCTTCTCCTTTCCTTTTCTTAGTGTTACCTGACTATTGGCAATGGTGAGGGGAATTTGGTAAAGCATTGTCTTATGCCTTTCCGCGTCATAGGCTTTGTCAGTAATATTTTATTGATAGCATGCCTCCAAAGAGAAAACCCTATTTGTTACAAATTTAGGGAGCCTAAAAGGCTCCTCAATAAAACTATGGAATTTTATGAAAGTAAACTTCACTCCTAGAAAATAATCCACTGAGGTTTGTGAGATTTTCATCCATTGCAAGACTTTGAGGAAAAATGGCTTGAAGGGCATGGGGAAAAATCCACGAGTACTAACCTCATGAACTAATCCATAAACCAATAATAATCCAATATTTTTGAAAGAACATCATGGGTCTATACCAAACCCATTTATATCAAATTTAAATAGTTACAAGTGCCTTTCAAGAAATTCATAGTTTTGGTGCAAGATCAAATGTACCAGAAAATAAGAATACCTAAATTTATACTCAATGCCATAATTTATCAATTGCTCCAACATATTTTCATCTATTACCTCAACAAAATTGAAATACTTCTAGCTTTTTTCCCTCCTAGGCATGAAATCCAATCCCATCTGGAAAGGATAAACCCTTTCATTATCGTCATAGTCGTAGATATAGGACAACATCTCGAAAATGGCCTCCACATCTAGTTTGAACTTCCTGTGTCATAGAGGGAAGATGAGCTGATTTCCTTTCGGCTTCTCATTTGCTTCATCCTTATAAAAATTTAATTCTTTAGTTCTTGTCCTCCAAAACTCTTCCATTATTTCCTTCTTGAATCTTTCGACACCCCAATTTGTAGGGATACATAACATATCTAGGATGGTCATTTTTCTGATTGTAACCCTTATCCTACCACCAACTATAACCCTTGATTCTTTGTCAAACCTCTTAAAAAATGCATCCACCATCTCTAGACATGGGTGTACAATGAGCAACATGAATTGTGGAAAACCACAATTCCAGATCCATAACGCAAAACCTTCAGTTGCCCCATATTTGACCATTCTTTTTAATACCCCTTCCCTAAGGATTTTAGGCTTTGCTACCAACCTTGGGTCAAAAATATTATCTGCAAATCTAGGATGGCTTCTTTCTTAATGTGGTGGATTGCTTGTATAGTCTTGGTATCAGAAAAATTTCATTCTCCAGATGCTAGGGCATTAGCAAATGAATCCCTCCCAAAAATGTTGACATAACCTAGTCTTTCAGATGAATAACTAGGCTATCTACAAGAAGATGATGCTCCTGCCATTGTTGTGCTGAAAATTTTGTATAGAGCTTCACATAAATGGTTGTTTGCTTTCTTTGTTACTAAACAAAAAATTGCTTTTGGGCGCATTCAATTTTCTTGCACATACATGTAGTAACGAGTTGTCGTTACCACTATCTTACTAAATGTTGCCAATGACGAGATAAATGTGGATTATGGATCCATATCCCTCAGGAATACCAGATTCACCATGAGAATGTAATTAGTACATTCTCCTCGCCGCCTAATTTACAAATAAGCTTTATGTATCGGAAAGCATGCTTTTAGCCATGTGAAGTGTGCTTTAAGCGGTATAAGCTACTTCAAAAATATGTGCATTTTTAATTTGTTAGAACTTAGTGTGTGAATCAATGTCTTTTCATATAATCAAGCAATCTAGCTTTGATGACGACAATGGACACATGGTGGAAAACGAATGACATGAGCATTTACTCCAAATGCACAAATTTAATTCTCATGGCTTGGTGCCATATTTTCCATACAATTCATATCTCTCCTTCTAGTTGCTTTGATATTTTCTCTATTTTCATTTGTAGGGAGATGGATTTTCCATCCATTGAGCTTGCCGACACACCTTTGTATACATACCTATGCCACCTTAGTGAAATATTAACTTAAAATATCTCTTTTAGTTAGTAATATTTCCCTGTTGTATTCCTTGTTCTGCTAGCCTTAGTTTTTTTGCCGCTATGATGTCTATAGGTACTCATTTTCAGCTCATATCGTGAAGGCTACAATATTCCTTCATGGGTGAGATGAGCAATGACAGAATTAAGCACCTAGTGAAGAAGAATGATTACATCATGGTTGTGGCATTCAAATGGGTTCTCGGTAAGGATTATGTGACAGATGAAAACTAGCCGTAGTGAAAATCCAACATTGTCTCCCACTTCGTGGCCTGCTTGCTCAACTTCTACATCTCCAAGTTGTGGATAATCAAACTGTGTCATGCCATGTTTGATTCTGTGTATTTTGATAGGCTAGTGAGATCGTGCAAGTAGATATCCCTGTTGGAAACATTCCAAGTATCATGGACCTTTGCAGGCACGTTGATTATGATAAGGACCTACCCTGGCTATGCCTCCTTACTATTTTTTGTACCATGGACCTTGAGAGAAATTCCTTGTTTCCCCAGCCTACAACTTCCTTCTTATTGATGGAGTATGGCATGCATCATGTTCCTAGGCTTGACTAGAAAAAAGGTTTGAATTTCTGGTGTAGAGCTCAGTAATAAGGATTGAGGTCCATGGTGTGCTGAGCTTGCATGTGTTGTGTGTCAACTCCCCTTACCACCTTTTCAAAGAAAGACCCAAAGAAATGTCATTTTTAAATTCTTAGCAGAATCAAGGCTTCAAATTTACTCCTTCTATGCATCACCTCGGTTTTTTTCTTTTGTACTGTGATTCTTTTTTGGTTTGCATGAGAAAGCTTCAAGCTTCTCTTAGAGCTTTAGGCTCATAGTATCTGTAAATATTATAATGAATACAATATAATACGTGTCTACTTATTCATGTTTTATTTTCATGGCTTATGTAGCACCCGATCCGTGATTGGTCCTTTCTCGATATTTGATAAATTTTGTTATGATTTGCCTTTTTTAATCAATTTAATTTAATTTAATTTATTTATAAGGTTGTGTAATTAATTTAGAATTAAATAAATAAATGTAGACACTCAAATTAACATAAATTCATCTATTAATCAAATAAAGAAATTTATTTATTAATTCACTACTATTTATCATGTCTGACTAAATAAATCAAATTATTTAATTATATCCTCAAGGTCATCTTATTTGATTCAATAAATAAAAATTATTTGAATAAAATATCATAATCCCCTAACCCATCCAAGTTAATTAATTTTTAATTAATCAACCTCTAATCCTAATTACCCATCCTGTAGGTTTTGACTCAACCCAGGTCAAACCTAAACCCTTGACTAACCCACCCACTTGCACATGAAATTCATTTTATTTAATTATCTAATTACCCTTTTTTTCCCTCACAAAGGCATATTCTAAGGGAATATTCTTTCTTAACTCCATTTTTTCACTTTCTTTCCCAAACAATTTCCCTCCAAAATGTCTCAACCATATGGATTTAATGCCTATTACACATGCATTAACCTCTCTTACACCTCTCAAATCCTCAACCACATACATTAACCATGTACATTCTCCAAAATGTGCTCCACATTTGTCCACTAGCCATGTGCCAAGTTTCACAATATCATTGGCTCTTCTTTAGTCCCACATTCGTCCCATCTCTCCATTCTTCAACCTTTCAATCTATAAATAAAAGCCACTTCTACTCCAAGGATCATCCATAATCTTAGTATTTGCATTATAGACACTCATAACTTGAATTTTCATCCCATCTTAGCTTGCTTTTATTATCATTTTGCATCAAATTCATCTTTGCATCTTCTTATCAAGATCAAGAAGCTTATCAAAAAGGGGTTGGAAAAGGGCTACTTTCCACATGAATGTAGCACCAATCCACGATGGGATAGGTATGAAAATGCTTTTGTATGCTTTCATTTAGTTGATTTTATTTGGTATTTCATAGTTTTTTTTGCATATGCACCATGTTTAGATATCTTATAGGGGAACTATATTTTGCTTGGTTGAAACTGACCCACTCTAATGTTTGTTGAGGTTTAGGATATTTTGCAGATTTGTGCTTACATTTGGTGCTAGAAGGAGGGCATATGGATGCTCTATTCTAGAATAGATTGTTCTTTGATTAAAATCTTGTGCAAATCATTTTATTAGAGAAATTTAATTATTGGATGGTTTTGTTTCATACATTTATGCAAACAAAGAGCCTTTTTATATAGGTGTTGCTCTATTTTTAAGGTAAGACATTTTACTTGGTGTGCCACATATTTTCTCATTGAGTCTTTTCAGCTACCTTTTTCCTTTTCTTTCCAGTTACTACTCTGACTATTCCAGTCTCTTGTGAAAACAAGAAAGTTATATTACAAGTATTAAGGATTTTCTCATTAAAAGTTATACATTCTTAGAGAAAAAACTTGACTGTTTCCTGTTAGAAAAGTCAATTTTAGATGGAAAAATACCAACATCATTTTGGAATGAGGAGCTTCATCGATTTTTGTGTTGGCACCATGATACATCTATGTTTTACTATTCTACATATATACTCATTGTTGATGCCACAATGCAAAGTCTCTTGTTAGCTTCTTCAACACACAAAAGATCTGTTTGTATGATTTTGAATTTTTATATAATATTATCAAATAGATGAATGCTTTCTATATGTGCATATTCCTCTTGCCACTACCTAATATTAAGTACAAGAAGTCTAACAATCATTTACACCTACCAATTACATTAGCCTAAAGGTTTTTTAGGCATCAGTTTTTACTCTTATTAATAGAATTTTCTTGAAAGTTTCTTATGCCTTTTCAACAAATATTTTTTACGTCTCCTCCCTCATGGACCATCAAATCTTGGATAGATGAAGCTAAACTGAAATTGGACAGTTTTGAAAAAGTTTAAATAACACATGCCTACAAAGAAGCTAATGTTGTTGCGGATTTTTTTGCTAATTGAGGAGTTAAGCGTGAAGATTTGTGTACTTGGCTAAATTATAGCAATCTAAATGTTGAAGTTTGTGCCCTATTAAATTATGATAGATCACATGGTAAAGCATTGTGTTAGCCCTTCAATGAGGATAGGTCGGATATCTCACATCACAATCATTAGATTGAATGGTACCGAGCCCGGTGGAGTAAATAGTAAGTTTACCCCGCACGCTTTGTGGGCGTTTAGATTTGGCGGGGCCAATTTTAGAAAGGACTATGTTTGGTTCTTTCTCTTTGTGTTGGCCAATATGGGTGGGGACCAAAAGCGATCTAAGCCAGACAACTACGATATCCACATGAAAAATGCAAAGGTATCGAACAAGATAAAAAGCGGAGGTCTATTACCCTTTCTGGAGAAGCATCATGGTTTTGACATGGAGGCAACGAAGCTCTTTGCCAAGAACTGGCATGATGGAAATCTGACTCTGTTCGGCAGTAATGTTGAGCTCAACGAAGACTTAATTGCCAAAGTCACTGGTTTACCTATAGATGGTAAGAAGTTTTTTAGGGACAAGGCTTATTCGGATGAAGCTGTAATTAGATTCCTGAAAAATGATAAGGAGAAGCAGAACCTGATTAAAATTGCGAACAACTATTTTGATGTTGATTCCATCAAGTCTATATGGCGGAAGGTGCTTCAGGCCATCATGGAATATATCACTGTGGATGGCCACTTCACAAAATTCTATGGGTACCACTTCGCCCTCCTCAACCATTTTTTCCATAAGGTTAGGGTTTCTATTCCTTACTATATTTTTTGCTCGCTAAAGAAAAGCTTGGAGGATAACAAAAAGAATCCCAAAAGATTCCCTATCCTCCATACTGGTTTAATCAAGCTCATTGTTGATTATCTGCATAAGCATGCCCTTGCTACCTCAGAAGCCAACCCTGATATTGACAGTGAGGATACTGAGCCTAGTGGCTCGGATTATATGCCTAGCCCTAAAACTGGGCCTAAAGACCCTAGTATGCAAGCTGGCCCTTCTAGGGACCCGGGTAAAATCCGGAGTGCGCTTAAGCCCTTCTGTCTTCCTACCAAGAACAGCCCTGGGAGCAAGTCCACCCAGGCTAAAAGTCTTGTTTCTTATTCTGAAGAGTCTTCTGAGCTGGAGGAAGCAACTACCTATACTTCTGAGCGCTGTGAGGGCCCTGCCCCTGACTTACAGAATGTCGATTCCCCTGTTAATGCTGGTAAAGAGCCATCCCTGTATTTCCTTCATCTGGCTAAAACCAACTCTGAAACCCACTCTAAAATCCTAGACTGGACTTTATCCAAAATTAACGAGCTTAAAATAAAAAATAGGGCCCTGCAATGCAAAATTCAGGAAATGGGAGTCAAGATTGCGGATTTGGGTAAGAAAGATATGGTCCACAGCTACAGGATTACAGATAATGAGATTGAGGGCTTAAGAATCAACATCAAAACTATTGTTGAATAGAACCATAGAATAGCAAGACACAATGCAATAATAATCAACGCTATGACCGCAAAACTTGATAAAGCTCAGCAGGGTTCCTTGGTGGTGGATCTTGGTGATACTAAAGAAAAAAGCCAGGAAACTGATGGTGGTATATCTAGAAGAACTAGAGCTAATTTGAAGTGAAAGGCTCCCTTAACTCCGAAAATGGTGTAGACTTTCAAACAGGGGGTCATTGATATGCAGGCGTTGGAGGCAGAGACTGAGACTGTCCTTCGGTCTCTGAAATAATCCTGTGTTTTTCTGTTGTCTTTTTCTTTTTGACCCTCCTGGTCTTTTTTGTCTATTTTTTTTTGTTTTTTGTTGGGCAGCTATTTCTTTTTTTTGGTGGACCATTGGTGGTCCTTTCTCTATCTTGTAAACTTTGTGGTTTCGGGTCCCTATAAAACCCGTTTTATCCTTTTATCAAAAAAAAATATTTTTTACGCATATCCTACAATCAATGCACTCCATGAATGACATTTCTTTTAGGCTCAAATCTGGAAAAGGCTATTGAACTTGACTTTACACCTACTGCACATATGCTTGCAAGTTTCTAAAACCATGTCTGCCACTTGTACTAGCTTGAATTTTTTTAAGAAAACCATTTATTCATTGTTCCTCTATAGTTGTGCCATTATTGTACACTACAACGAAATTTTTCTTAAGATCTTTATTGGCTGCAATCCTTGCGAGTGGAGATCTATGTTTGGTTATTGGTTTGTATGAGCATTTGAAAGCCTTACCTTTTGCCGCATGCTTGACAATTTGGTAAACAATGGTAGGTATTTATTGTGCTTTCCATATTCTTGACTGTGATAACATAATAATATTTTGAAGGTCAAAAAAGATAATCAATGCGATTCATTTCTAGTATTAGTGGGTATCTCTAACTTAGCTCATTCATTCATAATTCATTAATTGTGCCGACTTTGTAATATTTTGAATTGACTCAGGAAAGTAGCTGAGATTTCCTATACCCACATTGAATCACTGATACACACGAACACATTTATTTCCTGAATTCTTGGCATTCCAACTAACCAAATAGAATTGTTCTCTCCCATTAGAATTTATATTATACTCATTTCATTTTGTCATGAATTAGGGCTCCTGAATTATGGTCTTATAATATCTCCAAGTAGAGCTCTAAATTTTGAATTGTTTGTTCAATTATCCTCAGAAGCATTTATTTTATTCATCGTTGTGCCCAAAGATTTTATTTTTTATTATGTAAAGAAACATCATCATCTTTTATTTTGGCAGCATTAGCATTACTGATTATGCTTCTTTCCTTTGCATGTGTTAATGTTTCTACTGACTTATGAGTAAGAAGGATTCTAATTGCAGTTTGACAAAATTTTATGCTTCGTTTTCACTATAGTGAGATATGATTTCATATTTTTAAATGTGTTATTGAAGTTTGATTTGATTCATGTCATGTGATTTACATACCAAAATATATATGGGAGAGGGTAAATAGTGAAAAGTGTTATCTCAAATGCTAAATGCCACCATGTCTAGTGCTAAGTTTATTTTCAAATCTTTCAGATAAATTTCTCTTTGAAACTATTTTCATTTTATGATATATAGGTTCACATTGGGTGTCGAAATGATCTAGGGAAATTATGTTGAGAAGATTTGACCTTCAGGCTTCAAAACGTTAAATTGGGCATAAACAAGGAGTTTAAAGGGTTGCAGTATTTATGATGATTTTACTTGGAGGGAGTCTCAAGAAAGTTGATGATTTTGTGACTTGACTATATTTATTGAATGAATTTCTATCAATTGAATGCTTGTCTCTATATTTAATATTACTATTCTCAATAATTAATTAGCTTCATAGAGTGGTAAACAAAGTCTTTCACATTTATATCTTTAGAGAATCTTTTCATATGGAATCTTAGATTGGTGAGATTTAACTATTGGCAAGAAATATTTTACTCATTGTTAGCAAACTCTCTATTTTTGTTTAAGATTTTATTTAAAAAGTATGTAGAAATCAGGATGCTTATCAATGCTTAATTCAAAATCATTAGTCTATTCTTTCGAAGTCATTCAAGTTAATGCTTAAAATGAATTTAATTAAATAACATGATCTTCCCATGATTTTGTCTTTTTTATCTTGCAGATTTTGTTTGCATTAGGAACTTGCAACATTGAAGCATCGCAAATAATCTTTGAAGAATATTTGAGTTGAAGAAATATGGAATTAAACCTAAACTTGAAAAAAAAAGCATTTTTAAATGCTAATTGTAATAGATTGAAGCATCTATTTCCTACTTTTCTTTTTTGTTTTAGGACAAATCACTTCAATTTTGGTTTTAAAAATGAAAGAACCATGAAAGATAGAGATTCAGAACAAGCACAGTGGAGATAAAATGCATAAAATCAACCGTTTTATTAGATAGTCAAGGGTCTCCTTATAAAGGAGAAATAATCAAGAATGAACAAAATATCAGGAAAATATCTAGAAAATATCTAGCCTATGTCAATGAGTCATACATCAATAAATACTTAAGTAGGCTTAGGTCAACCTATGTGTAAGCAAGCCTAATGTATACATTGACACCCCCCCTTAAGCATAACTTAGGTGGGCATGGATAAAATGGGTCCCGGCTACAAGCCATGTTAGGTACCCATGCACAAAGTAATCTCTCATGAAGTGGAGAAAAGTAGAAAACCGTGTGGGAAAAAACTACCCTCCAAAAGAGAGAAAAGATGCATAAAAATTATACACATGAAGAAGTACTACTTCTTTCACTAAGTACAATATATGATTTCCTCCATAAGAGATAAAATGATAGAAGGTCTAGGAGACACCCCCATAATACATGTCATGCTACATTAAAGTTGGATAGTTGACAGAGGATGCAAATATAGTTCCAAGAACACTTCACAATGTTCCTTCCCTTGGGAAGAAAAGAAACCAACTGAAGATGCAGGATATCTTCCCATGTGAGAAGATGTATGTATGATCTTGAATAGAGTTGAAGCTCATCCAAGAATGATGACGATGGTTCCCATGATGTCTTTCAATGTTGCTCAAGAATCTCCAACCCAATGCTGACATGTGACAAATATTGATGGAATGAATCAAGTATCATAGAAGATTCTGTAACAGGGACCACAAGAACCATAGATGTATGGGGATAACTAGAACCATAAGAATCTAATACTGTCACTATAGAAGTCAATGTAGGTGAAGGAAGAGCAATCATATCTAAAGAAGACATGGCCAATGCAACTTTATTGAAGTTTTCATTGAAAAGAAGACTGATGTCCTCTATGTGTGCTTCCATGTCAGCAATGCGAGACTCTACAAAAATACATAAAATGTTGGGTAGATATGCATCCCAATCAGCAATGCTAGGAAGACAAATATCCTATCGCAAAGAAGTGTTGGAAGCTCTCGAAGAAACATCTCTGAAATCCGATGAAGCAACAAGAGGAGGTGGAGGAATGATGATTTCCTCTATGTCAGATGGATGCTCTGTATCTGAATCATGATGCGAGATGTGAGTTGTGATCACAGCAGGATCATGTGGGAAGGGAGAAACATTGGAGTCTCCATATATTTCCCAAATTTTGATCCATAATGCATGTGGGCATTCAATATCCATGATGACAAACAAAGTGTCATCCAGAATACATAAACTGATTAATCCATGAATATGATCACAAATATTAAACCATTTATCCTTCTAATATTGTTTACCTCGTTCAAGGATAAGTCCATACAGATATGGCATGAGATTATGGAACTTGAGATGTTTCAAAATTCCTTCACACCAAGACTTATAGTTTCCCGATTTTAGGTTTATTACAGAAGAGTGGGTTACATTACCCATGATTACAAACAAGTTAATACCTTAAGACAATAGAAAATCAACAAATTAAGAACCCCTCCAAATTAGATGACCCCCCTAGTTTGGCACTTTATAAGTTAGTGTATTTTACAAATTTCATATTCATTGTAAAAGAATATTCCTCTTTTACAAATTTTTAACTATGACAACAAAAATTCTAACTCCCCTCCCTTACAAGCTTTAAATGATTTCAAAGAAATTTTCCCCAATTGAAAGTCCCCCTTTTAAAGCATAGTTTGAAATACTTTAGTGCCTATATAAAAGCATACTATTAAATAATTTTATATGCCTAATTATTTTAATATTAAAGCATAAATACAATCATAAATAAAACAAAATTTATGGAAAAAGACTTAGACACGGGAAGATTAGGAAAAATAGAAATAGAGAAAGATAGATATGAGAATATGGGGGCACCACAGAGTAGGGCCAAGCAGCTATGTAGGGTCTCACGCCTTTTGTGGCTTTCAATGCATGCATAGGCCAATAAACAAAGCCTCCAACAAAGGGCGTAGGTTGTGGATCACTGCAATGACCACACTAAATGGTGGTTGCATGGAGCTGCATTGAGGGATAAATAATCATCCCTTTCCAGAGTCAAAAAATCAAGGGCTCATGAAGAATAACCTATAGGTCATGTGGCCTACCAATGCTCCAATCGCAGCTTCCACCAACTGGTAGACTTTGTGCAGGTTCAGATCTCGCCCTCTTGAGGAAAACGCCTCATTCAAAGTACCTGCATGAGAGGGAATGTGATAAGGCCCTACGTGAGAGGATCTTTTCAAGACACCAACAGCAAATCAAAGGACATAGTTTTGGGTTGGACATGATAGGCCTCTCCACGGAGAAGTCTCTTTCACCAAAGAATAGCCTGCCTCCTCCTGTGCCTTTCACCAAAGGTGTCGAGGGTATGGGAAGAATGACACGCCTCCTCTAATCTACAATTCATGACAAAGACAAGGGGCTTTTGAGAAAAAATTGTGCCTCCTCCTACACTATATGGCTGGTAAATTCCAATGATGATTTTTTCTTGCTACAATCACCATCTCCCTTGTGTGATATCATTACCCTGAATAGGGGGTTGATTCCGCTACAAAGAGTAGAGGTGTGTATACACTTCCTCACCTCATGCCAAGGTGAATCCCACCTGAGTGGTGTGGCTACACCATAGAGAGTGGGAAGGGCTGATGAAACAAGGTGAATCACACCTTCATCGAATTCACAAAAAAATCCCTCAACATAAAGAACTCGTGCACAGAGAGCTAGGTTCCCTCAACACAAATTCACGGTGGCATAGGGAATAACGGGGTCAAGTTTCCTTTCCTACAAATTGCAAATGTGCGAAAATGTAAGGAAAAAAATCAAACACAATGGCTTGCTAAAATCCTAAGAGGCTCTGATACCATGAAAGAACCATGAAAGACAGAGATTCTGAATAAGCACAGTGGAGATAAAATGCATTAACTCAACCTATTTATTAGATAGTCAAGGGTCTCCTTATAAAGGAGAAAGATCCAAGAATGAACAAAATATCAGGAAAATATCTAGAAAATATCTAGCCTATGTCAATGAGTCATACATCAATAAATGCCTAAGTAGGCTTAGGTCAACCTATGTATAAGAAAGCCTTAATGTATACACTAAAAAAAATTAACCATTGATTTGATCTTGTCAAAGGATTTAAAAGAATATTAGAAAGTCACTAGATTTGATTTTGGGTCTTAAAAATTGAACAAGCAACTTCACACAAAAATTTGGTGTTATAAAAAAAACTCATTACTTCTTTTGAGGACTAAAAAGAATTCGTGTTTGTCTTGTTTTGTAATCTTCTCTACAAACTCATGTCATTCAAACGCGTATGAACTTCTCTCATGATTCACAATGATCTTGAGAATCAAAAGCATTTTAGTGCTTTTAGGTTGTCTAAAATATTTCCTCCACATTTCAAATTATGGCTTTTAAAAATTGAATAATCATGTGAGTGTGAAGTAAAGGCATTGTGTGTGCTCCCTCCTAGTTCTTTACATAGTCTAAAAGGTTGAACTACAAATATACTTCTTCGCTATTGTTTACCTTTAGAGGGCCTGCCTTGGTGGGAAAAAGTACTCACCCCAAGGGAATGACCCAAGTGGTAACGAGCATAAGCCAAGCTCTTCAAAACCGCTATATAAATTTGTGATTGCAAGGAAAGTTTACAATCAACAAGCGGTACGTGATAGCTCTCCCAAAGTTTCTTTATGATATGTAAAGCCCTTGTTCTAAGGGTTGGGAGACCTCTTTATGGAGTTTATCATTGTATCCCCTAAACTGGATTTCCTTACTATGAACCTTTTTTTAGAAGCCAAAAAACCTTAATATTTCTTAGTGTCAGGAGGTCGGACCTCTGAATTTGTCCCACATACTTGCGGTTCTTAGTACAGATGAAGAGTTTTTCATGGGAGATTCATGAGAACTCAAAGCTTGGCTGACCCGAGAAGTGAGTGTTGTGTAAGGGGCAAATAGTGTGGTCAAGCTTCTAATCATCCATTATGAATACTCCCCCTTTGGCTACTATAGGATTTAAAATTTCATGAAGTTTTGACCAAGTTAAGGTGGTTAGACATACAATTTTTTATATTTTTTAAAATTTGTAACAAAAAAATCATAATTAAATATTTACTTGGAAAAAAATTACAAAAAAGTATGTATCACATCTGGACATGAGTCTCCTACTTATATCTAAAATATTATAAATAATATTATCATTTTATTGTGGTTAGGGTGGTCAGACAGACACCTACTTCTTATTTTTTCCCTGAAATTTAAGTACTACTACATTGAAATTTTAAAACTTCACCAAATAGGTTTTAATTATTTTTAAATAAACCTAGTAATTTAGAAACTACATTCAATTTTCTATAGATTCTACTGTTACATATTTTTGAAATAATATAGATAACTTATTCAAATTTTTATGTCAAGTTGTCTAACTCTGATTTTCTGAATTTTATTGCCACTTAAGGGCCTATTTTTTCCATGATGATCCTGCACATACCCCTTTCTCACAACCAAGATCAATATTCACTCTTGGTCTTAATCTTGTTCTTGATGTCTTTTATGATCTGATCAATTTTTCTAACATCTTAGAGCCACTATTCAACTTTAGGCCTCTATCAATCTGTTCTTTAGCCTTTTCTAGATCTTTTCTCGAGGCTATTATTCCTTCTTCCAATTTCATGCACTCATTAGATTTAGACTGTAGTTCAAATTTAAAAACATATTCTATCATTTTTTCTTTTTCCACTTGCATTTTTAGACTAACTATCATTTGATTAGAATCTTCAAGGTTTTTAGTTAGTCTCTCTATCTATTTTTACGCATGCAACTTTTGTTCTTCATTTCCCTTCAAACTTTTAATCTCATCTACATCATAGATGAGTTTACCTTCAAGGTACACTTCTTCCTCTTCATCAAATGTTCTACCAAAATCCATGGATAGGGATCCATTCCCCTAAATATTACAAGTACTTTCACACTCATCATTTGAACTATTAAAAAAATCTAATAACCTATTTTCTTCTTTTGTGTGTAGTTCCCTTTGATTCTCTTCTTTACTACTATTTTATTGCTTAGAGTTATACTTTTCATGATGAATACACTCAAAATCAAAATAAAATTTTTTACCTCTACATTTTTTGGAGCCTTTCTTTAGTCATCTGGTGAAATCATCTTCTCTTTATTAGCCTTCATAGATCCAGATGTAGATGCTTCTTCCTCTTCACTTCTGGCTACAACATTTATCATGAATGTATATGCAATCTTCTCATCTTCCCTTGTCTTCATACTTTCAAATTGTCTTTCATAATTTTTAAACTTGGCCTACACCTTGCAAACATCACCTTCATACATCCTCTTCAACTTGTAATCTGTATTTTGACAATGCATTACTTTCACACACATTAAGCTTCACAGCCCAGTCAGAATTGAAAACTTTGCCTTATTATTGTTCTCATAGACCTTCTTATCAACCTCAGTAGTTGGAGATGTAATAGGAGATGTATATCCATATACTGCTTGCATCCACACATCAAACACTATGGATCCCAAATATCTCTTCATGAAAAAGCTCCAATGAGTATAATATGATCCATTAAACAGTTGTACTTCATCTACAGATGAAGATTCTCCTAGGGAACCTAGTGCTCTAATACCAATTTTTGGAACACAACAATCTATTAAGAGGGGGGGTGAATCAGTAGATATTAAAAATCATCTCTCAAAATTTTAGTGAAGATTACTTCTTTAGACTTCAGATTACTTAATGAAAATTAATTCCTTAGATCCTTAATGTGTAGATTAAATAATCACATAGATACATAAACATGCACACACACAAAATCATCACATAACACCATATGAATGTGGAAAACCCAAGATGGGAAAAATCATGTAATGCCCCACCATGCAACCCTAGAGGAAGTTTCAATTCACACTAAAAGAGAACTAAATTTTAATTTTTTAATTAAAGTGAATTAAACATACATGTTCGTCTACAATTGATAACATCCCCTAAGGTTATGTAACTGAGATTACTTAATCCCAATTAACATACATCATTTAAAATTCATTGCATTTAATTACTCAAGTAATAAGCATTAATTCAAAATACATAAACAACATAAGATAAGAAGATAAACATCCATAACATAAATTCATAACTTGAACATCTGGTTACATCACTCATTCCTAGAATGAGGCATTATTAAAAAAGTGTTACATTACAAAATTCCACCTCAAAAATACAAGAGGGGTAAAATAACTTATTACAATTTGAAATAAGACAATGCTTGAAATAAAGCAAGAACCAGGAGTTGTCCAACTAGATGTCTTGCCACCAAGTACTAAAGATCAAAGGGAACCCAATGGTTTATGGTGCATGTTCCACCCAACCAAGTGGTACCCGAAGACCCACCCCCCATGCTAGGAGATAGTAACCATGTAACATGGACAAAGATCTACTACCTCAACCAAAGGCAGACTCATACTGACACATACTAAATTAATCAAACAAATGCACTAAACAAGTACAACTCTCACATCACTAAAATAGGTCACATTGCTTCCAGACACAAAATAGATCAGGTATGTTCAGAGAACCATACACAGAAAAAAATTAACAACAGTTGTCTTAGATAGAGTGTCATCACACAGCTAGTCATGAGATCTCCTCTAGGAATTCTTCATAGGCTCTGGATTTCTTGGTGACCTCAACTGAACCTCAGCCCTCATGCTAACCCATGCAGAATCCAATACCTCTCGTAAAAACAAGATAGATGACCATGCCATCTCAGGCCTTCCCACTCATCCCAAGTCTAAATGAGCCCTTGTCTCTATGAGTAAGGCTAAATTATCTTGATTAGTGTGAAATGCATCCTAATCATCTAAGTACATTAATTTAGTTATCACTTGATTAAAACACTTCTGAAGGTTACCCGGTTTACCTTTTTGGGCTTCGATGCCTAACAAAAGACACTCTTCTAATGGACAACACACAAACAAAGTAATCACTAAGGGAATCAAAAGTGCATACAACCTAGGTATCATAACCACTCCATCTCAAGGAGGAAACAAATAATAGAACTCACTCCAAAAAAATTGGAGGCAACAAAACACATAGTCCACTCCTTTCACAAGAGGTACATAACATCCCCGTTCATGGAAACCGGGTAAATAATGAAAAGACACCTTGCATTACCCAAGGGAAAAACAACTGGTTGACATAATGAATCAACAACCCTCATCCTCTAAGATCCTCTGGAATACTTACAAATTTGGACTAACACTTAATCCCATATCCCACAATGCAACTTGACAACATAGCTACAAAAAAAATTCAAGTCATAATTCAAATCTAATATTTAGATTTCTTAAATCCATACTCATTCAATAGGTAACATTGGCAAAGTCAAAGACACAATAACTGGGTTAACTCAAATAATCCTTTAACCCTATTTCCACTTCTATTATTGGAAATCTAAAACAATTAAACTCACTTCCCTTTACGGAATACAGAGAAAATAAAACATTTAAGGCAATCACGAGGAAATTACTATTTTTGTATATATTAAATCCATATCCCTTACACTCTCCGTTTACAATAAAATAATTGCCTTAATATAAAATAAATAAATCAAAATAACTAATTGCCTCATCAATATAATCAATTCCTAAATTTACTTTTAAAAACAACATAAATCCATGCATGTAAACCCTTTCCATTTTCTAACCAAATCCTATATCTCTTCAACTGTCCATTTAAAAACATGTAATTTATAAAATATCTTTTTCCTTTTTCATCCAAATCAAGTAATTACTTCCATTTAATAAATATCTTTTCTCTATACATTTACCCATGCATACAAGTCTTTTCTTTTAAATCTCAACTCAATGGTACATTGCATGCATCAAATCAAATTAAAATACAATATGAAATTTACCCTTAAATATATATATATATGCTCCATATTATATATATACATCAAATATATATTAATAACACTGATTATATATATACATTGTATATATATAATTTAATTTCATCTACCATTATTTACAAAATATCTTAGATAAAACTCAAAATACAATAAAAATTTATTAATAAACTACTAGATATATATACATATAATAGATATATATCCATATTGAAATGTCACTTACAAATATATACATAATATATATACATAATACATATACATAATACATATATGTATATATACTATATATACATTTTATATATATACTTTATGTAAAATGTCGAACACACAGGAAACAAGCAAATGAAGCTCATAGCCATTCGCATATACTATAGTTTGCACCCCTTAATAAATTAAAGGTTTCATATAATAAACAAAGGAAAGGAGAGAGGGGGGGGGGGCGCCTGTACTTTCGTTGCTCCCCAAACTCCCACGAAAGCTATAAGGGAGGCGTGGAGGGGGTCTCCCTCCACACAACCACTCCCATATGGGGGCAGTTGTGGGGAGGTAGATCCTCCCCAACCACCAAACCAAAGCCCATATAAAGCCTTAAAAAGAAACAACGAATAAAATTTGCGTTTTTTGAATTCCACAATTTTCCAAAATGAATGCGTCGTACGGACGGCGACAGAAAAATTTAAAATATATTTTCAACAGAAATATTAAATATGTATATCGTATGTAAATACATATGTATATATATATATATATATATATATATATATATATATATTTATCAAAATATATATATACATATGTAAGTATATACTGTATATATATTTACCCAGAATTTCAACTACAAGACAAATTGAAGAAATTTTTCAGAAAATCCAAAATTCGCAGAGGATTTAAATTTAAATATCTGAACTAACTTTTCTCAAATTCATACACAAGGTAATTAAGAAAGATCTAGGTTCCTTTCGAGAAATTTTCAACAAGCAAATCCTCTAGGTTTTATTTAACAACCAAAACTACAATTTCCTCATTAGAAATTAAAACTAAATAATTAATTTCTATTCTCAAATAATAATCTCTATTTTCAAATGAATTGAATAAGAAATTCTTTAATCACTACCAATTTAATTTAAACAAATCAAGAACAATAAACCACAAAATAAAACTTGGTATTGAAGCTACAGGAAAAGAAGATTTTTGATGCAGAGCCTCCTCCAAAGATCTCACTATTTCTCTTCAACCATGCAGTGATTCCACGCAAGAAAAAAATCCAAAAGCACAACCAACTTCAACAAAATTTTCCCAAATCAATGCTACAACCAAGAATTTCTTAAAACCTTCCTCTGTGCAATTTTTCCAAAAATATCCTCTCACACCTGAAGAAGCTTTTCCTCTCCAAAATTCTCTCTGTGAATGAATTTGCAACAAACTCTTCTAATTAATTAAACTTCCACATGTTTGCATAACTGAAAATATCTTCAACAACCAAATCTAATTTGCATGCAATATAAAAATTTAAAATATTAAAATAATAAATTAACTGCATTATTTTGAAAAATAACTTTCCTTTTAAAATTCAATTTCAAACTCTAATTCCATTCCCACAAACTGAAATAAACTTCCAAAATTAATTTTAATTCTTTTCTTTCTTTTAATTTTCTTAACATCACATTTAATTAATTAATTTAATCATTTAATAATTAAATTCGACCCCATGGATTAAATTTAATTTAATTATAAACTTCTATCCACATTGCATAATTTTAATTAAATAACTATCAACATAATTTAATGCAATAATTCTAAATATCTATTTCCAAATCAAGAATCCCTTCAAAATTAAATAACATTAAAACATGACAAACAGTGACTCGACACAAACACATGGGACGACACACTATGGCTAGGGTGTAGACTTGACACAAGTTACCTAGCTACTATCTCTCATTCAACTTAACCATTGGATCAACACACTCAAACCTGTCAAACTAGGTGGAGTCGATGTCATGTACCTGCAATCCTGAAAACATAGTAACCAACATCATATAATATATCCTGCATATAATACACACCGTGAAGAAGAAATCACAGATTCATAGGGCACTCACAAGCGAGTGATGCGAACTCGTCCCCTTCACCAATACACTCACCAAGACTGACATTTACATCTTACTCAATAATCTCATAATAAAATCTCATGTTACAACTACTAACATCATTACACCATTAAAGCATGTACAAAAATTATTAGATAAACACATCACACAATAATAGTTCGTCGCTCAATAAGTAGCGATCAAAACACAAATAACAAAGTGTCCAGTATCAAAGTAGTTGCAACCAAACAAAACATAAATCAATCCAAACAAGAAGCAAAATGAAGGGGTATTACAAACCGCAATGAGAAATTTTGTTAGGATCTACTATCCTAATCTAGCCCCACAAGGAAATATTTTGTTACAAAGTATAGGGCACCAACCCAAGGAAGCGCCAACTCCCTAATTTAGGAGCTCCAACTCTAAGGATGAACCAACATCCTATATTGAGGACTAAATTAGCACAAATGAGGCAACCACCTCTTACAATGTTAAAATTTCAAATATGCATAAACTTGGCTCTACACAACTTGATGATGCATCAATACCTTATGTAGTTTGTTTCACTTATTGCAAATTACTTTGTACTACTAAAGATGCACTCTTAGCAACACAAACCTTTGTACCTTTCTTCACTACTCTCTTTTTCTTTTCTACTTTTCTCTTCTTGCATTGCAATTTTCTTCTTTCTCTGCTCCACACTCTCCTTTGCACTTAGAACATCCTATGTTCTAACATACTACTATGCACCTCTTTTCTTTTCTATATTGTTTCATACACCTACACCCTCCTAAATGAAAACCTAGATGATGATCTATGTTATGTATAGTTTACACACAAATTTTCATTCACTATCTATTGTGCTAAAATCACTTCACTCTACTGTATACTCAACAAGAAATTACTCCATTCATCTCTTTCCACTCCTATACGTAGTCCTCATTCACACAACAAATAGAAGGACTAGAGAATATCATATGTACATTCTTTCTTTAGCAACCTACAATACCTAGCTCAATATTCTCATGATTGTTCAGATCATCTCGAATATTCTACTAGGATTTCCTTCATTTACAATCTTCTCCAACAAGTTACTAGTGCATCGATCCACATGCCACCATGTATTTTAAATATAATTCATTGGATATTTTTGTAGTCTACAAAATTCTAAACCTAAGAGAATTAAATGTTTTCTCTAGATCATTTCAACTTTCTATTAGAGTATCCTTCACTTGCTAACTTCACCAGCAAGTTGCTAGTCCATCTCAAGCCTTACATACTCTATACAGAATCATTGAATCTGCTAAAACCAAACAAACTTCAAAACCCTAACCCTGATATGCAATAAATACATTATCTTCTATGATCAGTCTGATTTTGATCTCTCATGACATGTAAATTTGTGTCGTCCACTTTCAAATCTAATCACCTATCAGATGTTCACTTGAGCAATTAAAAAAAATAAAAAATTTCATTGTGTCATTCTCTAGGTGAAACCCTTTTCACATGATCTTGATCATTATCTTTCACATGAACTTGATCATTGAAATTCTGCAGGTGTTGTGGTGTCTTGCCATGTCAACTCCTTCTAGTCCCACAAATTCAACCTGTACCATCCTTTGCAGCTTCACGCTAATCAATGTAATCAACTACTACCACCTGTCTTCCATTAGTGTATTGAAGGGACATAAAAATATGCTTCTCCAAAATCGAATTGTCACTTTGATGGAACTTTATCACTTATTCAAAGGGACACCTCAAGAAATCCTTCCAACATCTTCCTATCACCCCGATGATATGTCAACATGTCATTATCTCTCATCTACCACATCATAGCCATCTATCCTCCACATCATCATATTGCACGTCACACTTTCTATCCATATCATGCCTCATCATTGAACCTTCCATCAGAGTATCGAGGGGAGTCAAGATATAGTATCTTTGCACTGTCGATATTACTCTAATATAGCATTATCTTTGTCCACTACTTCATCGAAGGGACACCAAATCTAGTATCTTTGAAGCAAGTTGTCTCCCTGATCAACCACATACACTTTTCCAACCTACATAGGAGGAAATTCAATATATGAAGGGAAATTCAATGCAACTCCTATCGAAATGCAACCTTCTCCCTAAGACATTGCATGTGTAACCATTCAGCACTAGGAAAAGGGGTTGGTTTCCCATACAATATAATAGGCTTAAGTCATAACTTAAGCTACCTATAATGGCCAAATACAAGTCACTGAAAAAATATAATTTTTTCTCAAGAATGTTTTTACTATAAAATACCTAGGGTTTAACTCATAAACCCTAGAACACCTTAAAAATAGACATAAATCATTTAAGGATGTATCCTTCAACTTATGGACCTATAAAGCATATCTCTGGAATGCTCTCAAAAAACCCATATCGAATCTATAGCCCATTTCACCTTTGTCTTCTAGAAGAACTATCTTATCTCTCTCTTGACCTTAATGATACCTCTTACATTAATGTCAATATTTCACTTCAGTTCCATCTCACCTCTGATCCTCTTTCATCATTCCAACAATATGACAACATCATGTAGAATACCCACATAATCTTATATAATTGAACTTGTATATACTCCAACTAGAACAAGTACCCAAACATATGTTATGAAGAATAGATAGGCATACAAAACTATTTGTAGCATACTACCATTTGAAGTAGTACTTGAGGACCCCTAGAGTATCTGATACAATAGAAGTAGCATGTATTTAACATAGTTGAACATGTCCAAAATGTTATATAAAAAATAAAATCTTTCCCAAGGAATGTGAAGCATTTTAATAGGAATTCATCATCATTTTAATCTACCAAGGAACATACACTCTATTACTTATAGCTATTACATCAGAAGGTGCAAAGACTTGAGAGCACAAATATAACACCTTCACATCTTGACCAACTTATTTTATAGACTACAGGACAAAACCCCATTATACAGAGAGCTCCATACCAAAATACCATGAATTTATTAAAGAGAATGCACTGAGAATTCCTTGAAAAAATTCTAAAACTTACCTTTCTAAGTCTTCTCTTTGTGTTTGGTACAACAAACTAGAATGATATTGTGTATGTTAGAAAGTGTCAATCAAATTGAATCTAAACTAATACACCAATGAAACATTAGATTGAAGAAATTAAATTAAATAAAGCAAATGCAAACTCTAAACCACAGTTTCTTCAAATTCGTCCCATTGTCCTCTATCTCCAAGGATTCATTCCAAGATGCTTGCTCTCAGTTGTTTAAAACAGTAGCTTGTAGAATGGCAGCTTAAGAGAATGAGATTAATAAAAGTGCATATGCATTGCTACAAGATTAAGCTATGAAAATTGAAATGCTATGAATGCTAAGATGTGACTATAGTAACTATGCATGAAAATCTAAGATTTGAGGTCCTTTCCAACTCATAAGAGGGCTATATTTATAGATTTTTGAAGGTGGGAATTCGATTGGCCAAGATCGACGGTCGAGTTCAAACCTGTTAAAACGAACGGTGAGAGATCAAGAATTCGAAAAGGAGATGGAATTTCAAGAGATAGATGGAGAATGAAGAGACAAATTGAAAGGTGTCTCTCATAATTAAATAAATAAATATTCAATTATGTGTGAAAAAAATGAAAAGGCTTTAATTAAATATTGAAAATATTTAATTATGTGAGAAGAGAAAAAGCCTTTTAATTAAATATTTAGAATATTTAATTTTGTGGGAAGAGTAAGAAATTTGGAAATGTGTTTTAATTAAATATCAAAAATATTTAATTAAATGTGGAGAGAAGAATATCATTTAAATTTAGAATTTAAACTTGTGATAATTAATGTAAATAAATTGTAAAATCTATTTAATTAATTAAGAAGAAGATAGCATTAATTAAATAAACTTTATTTATTTAATTAAATTACCAGAATTGGAAAATGAACAATATAAATAAATAATTAAATTTATTTATATGTAGATGACTTAAGAATATTAATTAAATAATTCATATTTAATTAATTAACAGGTTTGGTTAACCATGACCATTTTTAGATGTGTACATTTTGCCCCTCTTTGAAGTGATGTGTTTTACGCATTGCTTCAAAGAATTTTGCCCCAAATTTTTGAAAGTAACGATGCTATATGCCCCCTCGGGTGATGAATCAAATAAAGATGATTTTTGGAAATTTTTACTAATTTGTTATCTGATTCATCTACTGATAAAGATGATTTGATGAAAACCCCTATTGAAAGATTGATATGAAGATGAAGACTTTTGATTTTGCCCCGATTGATGATGCTTTTTGATTGATAAATTTTCTTCCATGTGATATAAAAACAAATAGTAGTTTTGATTGATAAATTTGCTTCCATGTGATATGAAAACAAATAGAAATGATAGATTTGCTTTCCTGATTGAAAGTCAAATAGATAAAAATTGAGTCATGATGACTGTTAAATTTGTTTCCATGCGATATGAAAAACAAATAGTAGATTTGATTGATAAATTTGCTTCCATGCGATATGAAAACAAATAGAAATGATAGATTTGCTTTCTTGATTGAAAGTCAAATAGATAGATTTTGAGTCATGATGACTATTAAATTTTGTTTCCATGCGATATGAAAAAAAATAGAAATTGATTTGAACTTGCTTGATGTACTGATTGATTGATGATATCCATTGCTGATTGATTTTCATGATTGCTTGATGATGTTGATAGTGTTGTTGATTAGGGAAAGATACATCCCAGAACAACACAAGGATAGGGAAGGATACATCCCGATGATGATGATGATGATCGAGGCTTGCAGTAAAGCTAGGAACAAGACCAAAGGTATGATTAAATGATTTGTGCTAGATTGAATTGATTGATAAGATGAGATTGGAAGAAATGATTGGATGAATTGATTGAGATGATGCAGATGAGATGTGATGGATATGATAATGAAATGAAATGATGATGTAAGTATGCAAGTGCAATGATAATGATAATGGAAAATGATGTGAAATGAATGATAATGATAATGAAAATGAGATGTACCAAATGTCTAGTCATACTCAACCATTGTCTGAAAAAGATATTCAAGAATTTGGTCAACCCTCAAAAATCTATTTAAAAGTCCCTCGGAATGCAAATGCATGCAATCCTAAAAAGTAATAATGAATTATGCAATCCTAAATGAAATAATGAATTATTCTCCTTGTTGCCATTTCCTGTTGTGTTTAGTTGTCATCATTGAGCCTTTTGATATGTTGGAAGTTAGTACAAGCATCAAAGGGTATGTTAGCACCAATGATGACCTGAGTACTGCTTTCATGATGTGTGATATAGCAAGTTAATACAAGCATCGAGGTATAATTGAACCAAGATGACCTGAGTATTGCTTGCATAAACAGGCAAAAGTTAACCATTTTCCTATGCAAATTCCAAAATGTCATCAATGATACTTTGTAGAGCATGTCCCACGACCAATTTGCATCATACTAATGATTAGCTTACAAACAACAAGCAAAGAAAAATCATACTTCTTCCTTGTGATTCTAGTTCAGTACATCATTGAACCACTCCAAAGATATGATGTCATCAAATATCAAAACAACATTTTGCAACTTATTGCTTTAAGTTTTCCATTCATTGAATTCAGATTAAGATCATCCAGTTTTTTTTCAGTTTCAAAGTATGACATGTCTCAAAGTTGTTTTGACCAGGCTTGATTGGATATTAGATTGTTGATCTGATACTTGATAATTGATACATGTTGCTTGTTTGCTCAAAAAAAAAAGTTGATTTCCCCCAACGAGTTCAGGATTTTGCCCCTAGTCTAGGGTGAGACATGACCATTTTATTGATGAAAGCATATGATTGATTTTTCTTTGGATTTTAGGAATATTTTGATTTTTTTGAATTTTGATGTTTTTTTTATTTTTTTGGATTTTGATGATTTGGATATGGACATGCATGATGATATCAGTGCTTTGTTTTGAGATTTTGTTGAAAACCAAGCTAAGGTTGATTGATCAGATTGATGGATTGATAGTTTGACTAAGTGTGTTAAGTCAAACAAGGTGATAATGGATTTGTTAATTTGGCTAAGTGTGTTAAGCCAAACAAAGATGATAATGAATTTGTAAACCCAAGGAAGTTGCATTATCCTAGAGTAAACTCGTTCACAAGATGATAGTTTGACTAAGTGTGCTAAGTCAAACAAGGTGATAATTGATTGGATTCGATTGATCAAGATTGATGAACCTTGATTTGGAACAAAATTATTTTGATGATTTGATGTGACACTGACACGCAAGTTAGATGTGACTGATATGAATTGTTCAGATTGATGTTTGACAAAAGATAAAGCTTGATAAGGAGCATCTTCCTATCAACATATGCCATGGGCTAGTGATTTGGATCTTTTGGCTTGCAAGTGCTTGACCAATTTGATTTTACGTCTTCCAATGTTCAGATCACCACATAAGTTGGAGGATATATATCAAGATTCACTCTTGAAGCAAGATGTAAATGTCTGCCCCCAATGTCTAGCAATGTATGGAATGGCCATGGGTGGATTCTTGAATAGGTGTATGGATAGATACTGTAAGCATGCAAAGGATGCCAAGGATTATCTTGTGACGAGATAAGGTGTTCGAACATAGGAATGGTCACTTGGATAGTGCTTCAAGGCTCAGATAACATTTGGATTGGATAGGATCAATGAAAATGACCCATGTTAAGATATTTACCATAAACAAGTGTAAAGTGTTTACCAAACTTTGTCAAGATCAAGATAAGGTAGATAGATGGTAATGGGTCGGATAAACAATTCATGGATGAATGAATGATATGGATGGAATGATGGCTTTATTATGGATGAGATGATTTCTCTTGAAATGCCCCACATAGATGCTCGATTTTACACATGATGCTTGTTTTCCAGGTTTTCATCATGGTACTTGTCCAAAGCCCCACCGTAGTGGTTTTTACTAGAGGACAATTTTTTTCTTTACTGTTTTCAATCCTTTTTTCTGATTTTTTTGGATTTTTTGTATTTTTGATGTTTTTGTTGTCACCAAGATCCCTGTTTGTCAAGTTTTCATCAAGGTAACCATTTTTTTAGAACATTTTTCTGATTTTTTTGTATTTTCTGAGAGATTTTAAGTTGATGTTGAACCACCTTGTGGTGCTGATGTTGATGCTTCTATCATAATGTGCCATCGGTATCCTACTTGAAGAAGTTGTTTTGCCAAGATACGTGCACTTGAATGCAACTTTTGAGATCTCTAATCTACTTTGCTGATACCAGAGTTAACCCCACATTTGTGCGCACATCGCGATAGAGTGCCTTTTGAATCCTTATGATGAAGGGTCGATGCCAATACATGGTCAATGTGAGAATTGGATATCATGCATGGAGGTGTGGATGGAGTGTGTTTAGGAGTAAAAGATGGATTGGTCGATAGTTTGGAACCTTTGACTCTCCAAACCTGGGAAGATGAGCAATAATGGGTGGATATGGAAGTGTGCATGGAATTTGGACCAACTGCTTGATACACTTTGTACGTTGCTTGAGAAGCCTACTTTTTCCTTTGTGGACATCTTTGATGGATACTTTTCCCTTTTTGATTTTTCCCCATAGTTTCTTTCACTAATGGAGTTTGATAGGGATAATTTTTCTTTGTATTCTTTGGTATCCATATGTATTTGATTTGTCCTATATGCTCTTTATTTTCTTTTTCCTTGATTGCATTCTTCATGCTTTGATTCAAGTCTTTCTTTTGACATTGGTCCCAATTCATGGATGGGGTGATGGGTGGATGAAGATTCATGACTTGGTGGGTTGTAGTATTGACATCGGTTTCATCATAAGGATTCTTCATGCTCCCTATGTTGATGTTTGCTTAAGATGAATTTTCCCCTAGTTTTGTGGAAGTATCACTGATATGTTCATATCCCTTGATTTTCGAGTCACCAAGGCCTTGATTCTTAGGATTTTCAATAATCTATACTGATTCTAGGATACCCTATTCATGTAGGCCTAATCCTTTGCCTTGATAATTCATCTATTGAAACATTTTATTTGCAAAAGGATATGATTTCCCTTGGAAACAAGTTGTTGTTCCTTCTCTGCTCTGTGGTGGATCTTCAAAGGTGATAGCTCCTTTATTGATAAGATGATTTTTTGTTACAAAGGTGAGTGATCTAGCTTTATAAGTGATAGGATCATTTATCTATGGGATAAATGCCTGATTGATATCCTTAGCTTGATCTTGTGAAATATCAGATTGTACTATTTCTTCAAGAAGTGTTAATGATTCATTGTCCACATAAAATTCTTCCTCATGATTGATTCTTGATATGTTTTCACATGATGTTTCTGATTCACAACTTTTGTAGAAGCCTTCTTCATGACCCATTTTTGACATGTCTCTGGATTTCTCTATTTCTTGATCATGTGTACAAATGTTAAGAGTAGGGGACTCTTGTTCCTTGGTAAGAGTGTGAGATTCTTGTTTTGAATGGCGATCATCTATGTGTCCATCCAAAGAAAGCATATTATGGGTAGATGGAGGAGTATGTGCTATATGGATATGATCATATTGTATGGATAGGAGAGTGCCCATTATATCATTGTAGTAGCTTGGAGATACAAATTCTTGATCTTGAATGATTTCAGAATTGCTTTCGACATGCTTTGGATCAAGTTCTTGACATGGGTTAATTTCAAATAATGGATTTCTTTCTTGGATATCTTCATTAGGCATAGGAAGTTTCTCAAATGTCATGAGGTCAAAGGATGTCCATATATTTTGGAAAGGATCATTGCTAGACATTGGTGAAAGATATTGATCATGCTTTGGAATAAATTCTTGAGATATGTCCTCTAACTCATTACTTGATGTAGAGACATTGTCAACACGATCATTGGTGGAAGGATTTTGGATTATGTCAATAGGATCAAATATCGTCAACACTCCTTGAAATAGATCTTTGTAGGAGGGGTCTTGATCAAAACTAAAAAATGGCTCTTGATGAATGTTGATTTGATCACTAGATGGGGTAGACATATATTCATAGTGCTCATTGATGGATTGATTTTGATCATTGTCTTCAACAGTTATGGTGGAGAAATTTTCAATGTTCTCAACCATATGATCAAATGATGTTGATATTTCTTGAAGAGGTGTGATGAGCCCTTGACATGAGGATGATGGGATACTTTGATCTTGACTTGGAAAAGAATCATTAGATGAAGGAGATGGAGTAGCTTGATCATTAGATGGAAAGGAGGCTTTGGATAGGATGGAAGAATTTTCATGCTCTTGGGATGTGATTGATTCATGAGAGGGTATGGATTCATAAGATGGGGTGGAGGGAGGACTTGGAAGAATATTTTGTTCTTGAGATGGAAGGGGATTATCATGGGTGAATAATGAAAGGAGGGGATCATCATATGATTCTTGAGATATGGGATCTTGATCAAAGATTGGAAGGGTTTGTAGAATTTTGGTATCATGTGATGGAGTGGAGAGAATTTTTTGATCAAGATGTGTAGATTGAAATGAATCATTGGATGTAGAGAATACGATAGAAGAAAGTGAATGAATGGAATCATTAACTTGGGTGGAAGAACCATGGGGTTCATTTTGAATTATGGGAGATGAAGATAAATGCATGGCATGACAAGAATGGTCAATGTTACTTGATGGTTTAGATTTAGGCTTCCCCTTTAACCTTTGCAAAAATTCAGAAACATTGAATTTGGTTGATGTTGTTTTTGGAGGAGAAAAGGTCATGTTCATATTTCCCTCAAAGTAATTTTTAGTTGTGCCCCCTTTTATTTCCTTGTCTTGCCTCTGGAGTGCTCGTACTTGCTGGGTAAGAGTACTACGATCGTTTAAGGGAGTTTCATTATTTTTAAGATTCTCTTTAATTTTCTCCATATTGTAGTTAGAGGGCAATTTGGCACCTTGGTTTGCCAATAAAAGAAAGTATCCTTCTTTATTTTGATCTAAGATCTTTTCCATAGTTAAGAGAAAATGTGGATCTTGTTCAGCTTCTTGAAGCATTTCTTCTATTATCTCTTGATTTGAACTATTTCCCTAAAGCCTATGAACAATATTTTCTTTGCTATGACCCTTGTTTTAAAGTTTGTGGATGATCTTAATCTGATTTAAATGTGAAAAACACAACATAGAGAAGCAAACAGTTGTTTTGTTACTCCTACAATCTAAACAAAGAGTGTATGTTCTCTAAGATTTCCACAGGTTTAGAACAAGATAAGCATATCAGTCAGATTCACTCTTAATTTGTCAAATAGGTCATCATAGTAATCATAGCCCACAGCTTAAAATCGCGTCGACTCACATAGCCATGTCACCCCCTAGAGGGCGCCTGTGTTTTTGTTTTTTCTAGGTGTGTACTCAAAGTGACAGAAGTGGATACCGAATCACTTGAGCAAACAATCCATGGTGACTATATGGTGAGTGTCTTGGGGGCAGATTCTTCCCTCCCCTTGCACCGTGATTAAGATGATGTTTGGATACTGACATGGCTGGCTTTCTACAGTATGGTTTTTAATAAGGATATCCATTCAGTGTGGCAAATAGATATACTCCCTCGAGAGACCTCCCAACCTTTAGAACAAAGGTTTTGGGGATGGTTATCCTGTGCACTACTGTCAAGTTGGATTTTCATCAACAACTTGCTTTTGATTAAAGTGGGTTGGAAACCTTGGCTTTAGGTGTTCCCACTTAGGTCATTCCTCTTGGGTGAGTACTTTTTCCCACAAGAGCATGCCTTCTAAAGGATGTAATAAAGCATTAAATTACAGAAAATAAAAGATAAATCTGGTGTTCTGATCACCTAGTTAAGGGGAGAGCATAAACCTATTACCCACAATCACAGCGAACAATAATGGTTCAATTTTAAATCCCAAATTGACAATTCTCTATACTAAGTGAAGATGTTCCTTCACCAAAAACATGGGATTCATTTTAACCAAAAGAAAATTTATGTTTGGTGACTATCCTAGGATTGGTCAATTCAGATTTAAATGTTTATCATAAGTTTTCTTCATTTTATTCCTCATACATCAATAAAACCTCTGGCCGCGGCTGTGTCGGATCCAGAAAACAATTTAAGAATGAGATTATAATTGCTCCCAAAGTGTTTAAAAAAACTTGATGCAATAGAAAGATGATTTCATAAGAAGTTTTTCCTTTGTTTCCTCTTCCCTTTTTGATTCTCTAACCTGCAAAAATTCTCCAAATGTTAGATTAAACCCAGAAACAAGAAGGTATAAGGGTTACATGAATCATTCAACATAGAAATCCTAAAAATTAGACCAAGTTATAGTGTGATTTGACTTTAGATTTGAAATTTATAATTTTAACTCAAATAAAACTGATAAACAGCTACACCATTGGATAGCTTATAAAATTCTACCCCATTTCAAAAAACAAATCGTCAAAAAAGACCTCCGTATGACCAAGATATTGCTATTTTAAAAACTGACTATAAAAGCGCAAAACAAAGGTCTATGCACTAAAACAGAGCTCATATGCATTAAACAGAACCTAGATGCACTGAAAGAAGGCTCGTATGCGCTAAAATAGGTGCCAAATGTACTAAAATAGTCTTTGGATGCGCGAAAAGAGTCTCTACATGCACGAAAACAATCTCTGGATGCGTCGAAATAGTCTGTGGATGCACTAAATCAAGGATCATATGTGCCAAAGCGAATTTTCCAGTCCGTCACCTGTAAAAACATAAGATTTTCTGTGAGGAAAAGATTAATATGGGGGGATGCCCCACGGTGGGCGCCAAAAATGTGTATGTTAGAAAGTGTCAATCAAATTGAATCTAAACTAATACACCAATGAATCATTATATTGAAGAAATTAAATTAAATAAAGCAAATGCAAACTCTAAACCACAGTTTCTTCAAATTCGTCCCATTGTCCTCTATCTCCAAGGATTCGTTCCAAGATACTTGCTCTCAGTTGTTTAAAACAACAGCTTGTAGAATGGTAGCTTGAGAGAATGAGATTAATAAAAATGAATATGCATTGCTATAGGATTAAGCTATGAAAATTGAAATGCTAAGATGTGACTATAGTAACTATGCATGAAAATATGAGATTCGAGGTCCTTTCCAACTCATAAGAGGGCTGTATTTATAGATTTTTGAAGGTGGGAATTCGATTGGCCAAGATCGACGGTCGAGTTCAAACCTGTTAAAACGAGCGGTGAGAGATCGAGAATTTGAAAAGGAGATGGAACTTCAAGAGACGGATGGAGAATGAAGAGACAAATTGAAAGGTGTCTCTCATAATTAAATAAATAAATATTCAATTATGTGTGAAAGAAATGAAAAGTCTTTAATTAAATATTGAAAATATTTAATTATGTGAGAAGAGAAAAAGCCTTTTAATTAAATATTAAGAATATTTAATTTTGTGGGAAGAGTAAGAAATTTGGAAATGTGTTTTAATTAAATATCAAAAATATTTAATTAAATGTGGAGAGAAGAATATCATTTTAATTTAGAATTTAAACTTATGATAGTTAATGTAAATAAATTGTTAAATCTATTTAATTAATTAAGAAGAAGATAGCATTACTTAAATAAACTTCATTTATTTAATTAAATTAGCAGAATTGGAAAATGAACAATATAAATAAATAATTAAATTTATTTATATGTAGATGACTTAAGAATATTAATTAAATAATTCATATTTAATTAATTAACAGGTTTGGTTAATAGTGACCATTTTTAGATGTGTATAGATATCAATTAGAAAAAGTGTACTAATCTCCACACACCTTCTAGTTCCACTAAAATCTTTAACCAAGGTTCATTTATGCACAATAGATCTACACATAAACTGAACTTGTCCAATCATTTTTTCATGATGAATTCTTCAACACCTTTTCCTTTTCAGGGGGCTAAAAGGCTCTGCAAGTGAAATATCCCCTTGAGATAATTCTCCATCTAAGTTTTTCTTAGAATCTTGTGCAAAGTGCATAAGTGTAGAATCATCCTTGTTCTCATGGTCTTACTTTCATACCATTTAATTTCCCTTCTCTTCTTCATTATGGGATTCATCCATTTTTTTAACTAGTGTCTTAATAAAACCACTTCTCCAATATTCTTCCTTATGTCCCATATTATTACATTTGTAGCACACAAGGTTTTTCTCTAGAAAAAAATTTCTCCTCTTCACCTTGGATCTGCACTCATTAGTCTTATGACCATAGTTGTTACAAGCATAGAAATATCCATGAAATAAGATAATATTGTTTCTTCAATGCATAAATTATCTTCTATGCATGTTATCATTCCTTCTTTGTCGAATTCTACAATTAGTAGCCTTATACCCAAATATATTGCAATAAAAATAATAACTTTGAAAGGATTGATTGAACTTGGTAGGAGCATTTTATCTTGTTTATGGAGGACTTCTAAATCCTTTTTGCTTCCGCTGAGAATTAGATACACTTTCTTTCATTCCATTTTGATTATTCTTTGCATCTTTAGAGTCATTCTTGTTAGATTCATTGGTGCAAGCTTTCTTCTTCTTTGTTTCAGGTCTTGCATTTGATTTGGATCTATCTTGATCAAAATTTTCTCCTTTGATAATTTATTTTTGGTCCTTTCCAATTCATATCTCAGAGTGACAATATCCTCCTTAAGTTTTAATCACTCAACATCCTTGTTATTTAACTTATCTTTCAAAATAGAAATCTCACCTTTTGCTACTTTTTGTTTAATTTCACATTCTTTACCTCCTATTAGAGCTTTCAGTTTGTCAATTTCTTTGATTAATTTTTCAAGTAAGATTTCATATTTCTAATTTAGTCCCCTTGCTTCATTTAGGTCTTCCAAAGAAGACCAAAGTTTTCCTTTAAAATATATTCCCAAATCTTCTATATTGAAGTCCTAGCCTTTAGGCTCCATTGACTCTAGATTCAGATTAAACTAAAAACATATCTTCAACACTCTAGGAGCCAATCTCCTTAAATTTTTCAACATTACACTTTCTTTCAATAGTATTAAAGGCCACATAGAGGGTTTCATCATTTGAATCATTCCCCTCATATTTTGAGGAACCACTTATTTCATTAGAATAGAGAACCTTTTTAATGTTATCTCTTTTTTTACCCTCACCAAATTTTTTATAAGGACATTTATATGCAAAGTGACCAATTCTTCCATAATTGAAACATTTGAAAAAAAACTGTAGACATTCAAAACTAACATCATGCATTCCACGTATTATCATATTCACCCATTAATTAAATAAATAAATCTTTATTTAATTAAATCTAAAATCATTTTTTCTCATTTTGATTTATTTTAATCCTAAAATATAAGTCAAAAGTCAAAATCACCTAATCTCCTATTAAATTAATCAAATCCTAATTAATTTAATCCTAATCACCTGAATCCTCTAGATTCTTCCACTTGCACCAATAAATCAGTTAATTGATTTACTATTTCATCTAATTTCTTTCAAAAGGGCATCAAGATGGAATATCCTTCAAATTTGAATCTTCCCTCCAAAGGACTTGTCACTTCCAACAAAGCATTAAATGCTCGTACACATCTCTTACATGTCTCTTACACAAGTCAACTTGGCATTAACTCTCTTCTTTCATCCCCCCCTAAACATGTCATTTCATCAAAATTCAAATTTGAAATTGGCACATTGACCAAAATGTGCACAACCCTCATCCTCTCACATCTTGACAAGTGGCATCTTGTCATTAGCTCATGAATGATCCCACATTCATCAAAATATCTCTCTTCCAACCTTTAATCTATAAAAGCAAAGAATTTCAACAACAATACTACAACATAGTTGGATGCACAATCTTCACATTTGCATCATCATCATGATCTTGGCATATTTTGCTTATCAGGGATTGGGAAAGAGCTCTCTTTTCACATCAAGGAGCACCAATCCACTATGAGATAAGTTTGATTCATGTTATTATGTGTCTTATTTAGTTTTCTTGTTTTATTACTTAACATGATTCTATATTTCATAGGGATGCTTAGTTTGTTACAGATTTAGCTTGATCATGTTTGTCAAAGTCTAATCTATTGAAGATTCAGCATCTACAATAACTTACCTTCATAATTTTTAGTTCCTTTCTTCAATCTTCTCACAATATTTTTTTAATCATCATCAAACTCATCAGTCTAATCAACATCATCATCTTCAATAATTTTATAGGCTTTGAAAGAATTTTCTCTTTTTGGAACATCTTTATCAAACTCTCTCCTTTCAAAGGTAGTAAGAGAATGAAACATTTCATCAACAAAGTACTAGTCCAAGTCTTTAAACTCTTCAACTATAGACACTTTATGATTTTTTATATTTTGGAAGAGACATAAAAACCTTCTTTACAATTCCACTTTATTTTACTTATCCACCAAGATCAAAGATGCTAGAGATAGCTTCTTATACTTGGAGAATATAACTTCCAATGTCTCATCTTTTGTCATTTTCAAAGTCTGAAATATACTTTTAAATACCTACATCTATTTCCTCTTTACTTTTGTATCACCTTCATAGATATTTCTAAGCTTTCTCTAGACATCTTTAGTAGAATTTCAATTCACCACCTTCAAAATCTTTGAATCAACCATTCCACATAAAAGAGCATTCTTAGCTTTAGCATAAGATTCATCTACTATGATTTCAGTTGGATCTATTGGAGGAGTAGCAAAATTAACATAACCATCCTTGGTTAATCACCAAACACCAAACCCTAAGGAGTTAAAGTATCCTTCCATTGTCAATTTCCAAAAAGCATAATTAGTCCCATCAAACCTAGGACCCTTGTATGAACCATCATGTACCATCTTGGACCTTTGCCTCAATTTGTTAAGCTTTTTCAAAGGAACGTGGATCTAATACTAATTGTTGGATAGACATAAAGATTGAGAAGGGGGTGAATTAGTATACACAAAAACATAAATACTTCTAGAACTTGATTTCTTCAGCTTAGTATAAACTCCAAACCCCCAAGAAAATTAGTAGTAAATGTGGATATAGCAGTTAAAGTCTTTAATCAATTCAACAATCCTCAACAATGAAAGATATATTAATCCTAACCTTAATGAGAATAGTAGCAATGATAAAAGAGACAACAACATACATCCACAAGATATATTAATCCTAACCTTAAAATATATATTTATCAAAATTAGAAAAAAAGATATGCATGCCCTAAAGATTCAAGTTATAAATACACACAAAAAAAATCAAGGAAAATAAATAAAAGTTACTATATAAGGGTTGACATCTCATGTAACTTCATTTTTAAGTATTTTATCAACAACTAAATTATAGTGTTAATTTATTAAAAACTATATTCAAATAATTTTTTATTTTTTTCAAGAAAATACAAACATAAAAATATACTAAAAAATAAATATTTTATTAGTTTACATCATTTCAAAATTCAAAACATGTATATCACTTTTAGTGATTCGAGCTTAAAATTTGGATCAGTGTTGGTCGTTTCATTTATAAAAGTGTGACACAATTTTGTACTTTTACCTCATGGATAAGAGACTTATTAAACTTAATGATCTTAATTTGTATGGCTTCAACAATGTTAATAGGAAACCACTAAGAATAATCACATTACCTATTGAGGTAGGGCTTGTAGTGTTACGTACCCCTATACATATCATGGTAGGATCTCTTTCATAAAATCTATTCCTAGGGAGACCATAGATTCATGCAATGAAAGGAGTCCCATCTACTTTTCACCATATGATGAAATTTAAATACATCATGATGGTAGGAATTTTTTTTTTTCACAATTCCTACTCATTTAATCTATTGAATGTAAACCAAGGGGTGTCTGAAGCTATTTTAGGTAAGAGTTGGATTAGTTTTTGGGGGGTTTTGTTGGTTTTGGCTCGACTAGGATTATTTCAAAGTTATTTTTGCTTGATCAGGAGTGTTTTATGTGCTATGCCTATTCAATAAAAAGTGGTTCTATTTAATCCTCCTATTTCCTTATTTATTCTAAATAACCTATAAAATGGAAGTAAAACAAAGAGGGTTTCTTACAAGACAAATCAGATTATGAAAGAATGGAAGATTAATCTTATCTACTTTGTTGAATTCTAAATCTATTTAAAATTGAACTAATTGCTTTAGAAATAAACTATTCCATTCCACACTTCACTCAATTGACAAGTAACTCTCCTTTGTTGCACATACTCCACTAAATGATAATCTAGGATATTTTAGGTCTGTAAATGACTTTTAACTGAGAAATAAACCATGGAAAACATAAACAGTAAAATAAACTTTGATCTAAGATTTTCCCAACATACAAAAAATAAAATGATTCTAATATCTAAGATAGAATAGAAAACATAACATATAACTAAAAAATGAATTTTAACATCTATAGGATCAGCTTCCTTCTGAAAATGGATTGTTCTACTTTTGGAAAAATTGAGCATAAAGTTGAAATCAATTTCTTTATATTTCTATAGAATTTTCTCAGATAGGGACGAAGTACAAGGAAAATAATTCTAACTTAAAATAGAAAATGAAATTACATGAGAAGAATCAAAAACTCGATACAATCTAACATCCAACTGTGTTGGACCTGGATATAAATATCCATCTTTATTTCAAAAACAAAAGATAAGTTGGAAACTAATCTAATCCTAGTCTAAAAACATATCTTGGCACATGGGAACATAATTGGTGAGGATCCTTGTAACTTCCTTTAGTTGTATTGATTTCCATATTTTTGAACTCGATGTGCTTTGTTAGAGCTTTGGTTGTAGTTGGTAGAGTCTTCATTCAACATAATGAGTCAAAATGAGATCAACAGATAACAAATCCTTTAAGGATGAGTCACAAACAATCCAACCATTCATCACTTTTAAAAAGAAATAGTTATCATTTAGCTGATAAATAAATATCAACTCTAGTTGTATAATAAAGGTGCACATATCATAAAACATTTATAGGTTAATCACCACATTAATCATGCACTTAACAAAAATAAGCATTAATATTGACCATTCATAATCTAAGTATTAATACCTCATTAAGTTCATAAATGCATACATAAGGGAAAAGATTATGAGTTTTAAAGCCAAATTATAAATTATTAAAAAGGTATAAACTTAGTGATTATGAGGTATTTACTGGGACTCGTCACAAAAACAAGATATACACAGTTGAAGCAAATGAAAGAAGTTATAAATAATATGATCACAACACTCCCAGCTACCCTAATACTTTCATTCCAAAATCAAAAGTTGAACCTATGCAAGTTGATGCTAATCCTAATTGTCTTTCACCCACAATAAAACTTTTAGTAATAATTGGAAATCATTATATTTTATGCCTCATTTCAATAGAGAATCAAAAATATCACCCTCAAAGTCCAAAGATTCATATATAAATGATTCATTTTCAAACAAAAGTTCTAGTGATGATTGGGGTTCATTAGATCTTACACCCTCGTTTATGGGAGAGTATAAAATGTCAAAATATAAACCAAAACAACCTTGTGTTTCATTTGCTCAACTTGGTTCTATGTCAAAAACATAGCCCCATGGTGGTGATGTAGGCTATTTAACTCCCATCCCTCATGAGAGGATGATGCATAACTTTAAGAAACCTAAAAAGGATGTGTGTTCTCATGAAGAAGCCAATCCTTCTTAAAAGCATAAATCCCATTGATCTGAATTGAAAGATTTTTATGGTGTTGATGATAAACTCCCTCATAAACATGGATAGAATGAACAAACAAATCAAATCGATTTACCATACTCTTTCAAGAAAGATCTAGGTTTACCACCTCTATCTCCATTTCATCTAAGGACTTATCATTTAGTGTGTGTATGACATCTTGTACTATTGGTCAAGAGAGTGTCTTGTTGAGACTCCTCCAAGATCATTTGATATCCCTCCCTCCAGGAACATGAAATAATTTTTATTACATGAATTCATTTTGTGCATATAATAGAGTTCATCGTTATTCTACTATTGAATGTAAGGCTTTAAGTAGTAAAATTCAACATCTTAAAGATTGTGGTGCTCTCCCTTGTGTTGAAGTACCTAATTCCTCTAATTTATATTTATTTTTATTCTATTATGCTTCTCATCAATCATTTTGTCTCATACTTGTCTTGCACTAAGTGGGGGCAAGGGGGTTAGGTCAGCTATGTCCTCATATGTCACTTGTCATTGTCTCTTTTGGATAGTTGACTACCTTTCATGTATATATAAGAGCAAGCTTAGGATGTGGATGACATGCCTTAAGTTGGCTCAAATGTGATGTACTGAGTTATACATTTTGAGGGAAACCCCTTCCCTTTCCATGGTGCACTTACATTCGAGAACATATGACTCTACATAGGGATTTCCAAATAACCTCTCATTTCTTCTTCTACTTTAAAGAAATTGCTATAGCAATGGTGTTAGCAACCGCTTTAAATTTGGGGCATACATCGACACTCCTGTTTCACTATGTGATTTTCTTTATTCTTACGATGCGTCCCTTTCTTGGTGGTGTCATTGGGCTAGATATCCTCTGAGAGCATGATATTTCTTTGACTTGTCCTCTCTTGTAGATATTAGGCACAATGTTCCCTAGGAAGAGACTGTACATGGAATAAACAAAATCCATTTGAACATACCTTACACTATTTTGTATTTACAATAATCATTATATGGCTACCTTGCATAACACACATTGCTTGCTTGTGGCACCATCCTATTTGTTCATGAGTGTCAAGCATATGATTTTTTGCTTTCCTCATGGAGCTTGAAGATCATTATTATGTGGTTCCTTTTCAAACTTATCATGACGTATAGCTTTTGTATGGTTATCGTATGATGAGAAGCCTAAATGTGGGCATGAATTTCTCATTATATGATGAGAAGTCAATACAGAGACATGACTTTCTCACTAAACCACCCTTTGGATACTCACCCAATAGAAAACCTAAAATTTTGTTGCCTCAGAGTGAGCATGCACTTTTGGACAAACAACCTAGATCTAATCCACAACATGCAGGACAAATGGTCAAAGCTTGATCCACCTTTTTCTTTTTTCTTTTTTTTTATATATCCAACATTGCATGTTCGTGTATCTTGTTTTGTTGCATATCATACACCTTGTATGTGTCCTTTTGTGCTTATGTTGGTTTGACATAGGATCTTAGATCCTAGGGCCTTGGCCACCTCCTTTGATTTTTTCCATCCTATTTCATCCATATTGGTACACTTGGACCTATCTTGAATGTCTACTTTAGTGTGAGTTTGAAGCAAGTTCCTCCTCTCACTAAAGTGGGGGCTAAATGTGGCAATGGAAAATGTATCCCTCTACATTTTCATGGTTTTTTACTCCTTGTTAAATTGAGCCTAATGTTTCCTTGATTTAGAGTTGTAATGTGTTTCAAACATTCACATTAGGTCTCGGGCCCTTGTAAACTAAATTAATTTAATTATTCCTTATTTAGGGTGTTGTAAATTGTACATTTACACTTTCACACTAAACTAGGGCTTCATTAATAAATTGGGCTTCTTTATGCCTTAATTGGCCTAAGTTTCCATCTAGAAGCCTTAATCAATGCATCTTTTTGAGGATAATCCTGAAATATACCAACAAGCAATTATAATTCATGTGTATGACTTAGATTTAGTGATTTGGGACTCATATGCCATCTTCAGTGTATGAGTCCCACCTAAGTTTTGAGGCCCTGATCCTAATTTCACATAAATTTAAGCATTTCTTGATAAATGTGTCCCAAAGTTTAGCCTAATGGGACTCATACACCACTTTTGGCGTATGAGTCCCATGTGGCTTAAACCTTAATTAAATTTAGATTCTTGGTGAGATTTTATCTTCCTAGATCTGATGTCAGCTTGTAGTGTTGTAATTTAAGGAAATTTGGCATAAACAAGTATAAATACAAGGTTATTTCACTCATTTTCACCTAATAATTTCAAGAGAGCACTCCTGATAGAAATTTTATGATTACAAGACTTCAGAAGAGTATTCAAGGTAATATTTCTTCATCATTTGTTGCAGCAATTCAAGGTCCATTATCATGTAAAGGTTATTAAGTATCAAACATGTTGTTGATCAAGTGTTGTGATGTAGCATTGAAGATCAAAGATTAAACATTGATCTACATCTAATTCAAGATCAATATTTACATTCTACATAGCTAGTTCATGTTAGATTTCAGATTTATATTTCAAGACATCTTTCAAGGTATCATTATTTCATCTTTCATGATTCATGTTCATGTTTCACTATTTCATCATATGGTTTGATTACCAAAATGAGGATTGACCAAGGAAAACCATCATTCCCTAAAGAAACAACACTTTTCTCTCTTTTTGTGATTATAGGTTTGTAGGTTGAAGAAAAAGTGGATTTGAAGCCCTCAAAAGTGCCAAAATGACAATGTTGCAAAATTCATCAAAGTTGTAGTGAAAAGTTGTCAAGACTCGTGGAAACTTAGATCTAGAGAAAGATATCCAACCTATTTGCATGAAACTAGTGGGAAAGTTCTTATTTAATCCATCTTCAAAGGCTCACAAAGTTTCACTTAAGAATTCTACTCCTCTAGGACATTTTGTGACAAAATAGGACTAATACGCTACTTTTGCATGTGAGTCCTAGAATACCTATTTTCAGAATTATTTTTGTATATCCTAATTCAGTAGTTTTAGATTTTGGTTTTGGCCCAAAAACCCTAGTCTGAGACTAAATTTCCCAGACTGGCGTATGAGTCCATGTGGGCATCAAGCAACAAGATTTCAAGGTTTTGGAGCTATAATTGACCATATCTTTCCCCTAGATGCACCTTTGTTTATTCTAAAATTGTTACTCTATATTTCAATTTCATTTCTAGGTCATTTAGTTTTATCATTAGTTTTTTCATGTTACTTTTCTTTCCAAGCCCTAGCTTGGTGTTGAACCCCGTTTTAGTCTCTAAACATACCCTACGAAACCTTATTGGTAGATCTCTTTCCTTAAATTCATGCTTGGATTGAGGTCTCTAGACTTTCCTTGAGTGAAACTTGAAGGAAATTGATCTAGGTCCCTAAACACCTAGTTTTTGTTCAACCTCCTAAAAGGTGGAATACTTATTTCCATTGTTTCACACTTAAAAATGTTTAGTAATATGAAATTTAGTATTTTGAGTCTAGTTTCAAATATATAATTTATTCTAATACCAATATGATACAAAATAATTTTTAATACTCATGTATAAAAACCACTTTTTAAAAGTCACTTTTTTAGGACCATACCATGCATGTGTATGGACACCATAATTTGACCTAAATAAAATTATTTTTCTAATTCATTTTGTGGAAAGATGTGTACTATAATGAGTATTGATGAGGATTTTTTTTTTAAAATCTCAATATTTTATTTCTATATTAATTTTCTATTGGCCCTAATTCCTAGTTTTTAAAACCCTTATGTACACACACCATAACTTGACCTAAAGTTATCATTTTTTGAATTTTATTTTTTTCATTGTGTAAAGAATTCTTTATAAATTGATGCCATATAATTTTTTTAACAATAAAATTAATAAATTAAAATTAATTTAAAAATATATGAAAAAAGCTAACATTTCAATTTTATGGACCAGTTTCCCCATAAATTAATTAAAAAATATAAAAAATAATCCAATCATTGAAAAATTATATATTTAAGAACTAGACATTGTCATCTGTAATGGGCTTTAATTTCATAAAAACAATTGAGAAAAAATTCATCAACTATATTGCTAAAGTTAGTTTTTTCTCTTAAAATTTTCATGACCTTGTACTTGCTAAGTATTAGGTTACTTTTCCTTGTCTTAGCCTAAATCTAAAAAAAAAATCATGTATTGTGACTTTCAAACCTTTTGGAATGAGTACCCACTTTAAAATGGGTACCTATTCTAAAAAATGAATGGGTACTTGTTTTAGAGGTGAAAAATGACACTTCGCTTGAATGTGGACCCAACTTCTTATACTTACCTATATAAGGTTGAGGGTATAGGGTATAGGGATGAGGGTTGAGGGTTTGAGTTTTAGGATTCAAGGTATAGGGTAGAGGGTTGAGGGATAGTGTTAAGGGTTGAGGGTATAGGTTTAATGGTATAGGGATTAGGGTTTAGGATATTGGGTATAAGGTTGAGGGTATTGAGTTTAGGGTATAATGTTGAATGTACAGTTTAGGTTTTAAATATAGTGTTGAGGGTTGATAGATGATATTAAAGGTTTAGGGTAGAAGGTTGAGGGTATAGGATATAGGGATGAGGTTTGCGGGTGTAGGGTTTATAGTTTAAGGTATACGATTGAGGGTTTAATGATAGTGTTAAGGATTGAGGTTATAAGGTTAAGTGTATAGGGTATAGATATTAGGGTTTAGGATATTGGGTATAGGGTTGAGGGTATTGGGTTTAGGGTTTAGGTTTTAAGTATAAGGTTAAGTTTATAGGGTATAGGGATTAAGGTTTAAGATATTGGGTATGGGATTTAGGGTGTAAGATTTACGGTATAAGGTATAGGGTTAGGGGTTGAGAGTGAAGGGTTTATGATTTAAGTATAGGGTTGAGGGATAATTATTAGGATTAAAGGTATAAGGTATAGGGATGAGGGTTGAGGGTGTAGGGTTTAAGGTTTAAGGTATAGGGTTGAGGGTTTAGGGATAGTGGTCAAGGTTGAGGGTATAGGATTAAGTTTCTAGGGTATAGGGATTAGGATTTAGGATAGTGGGTATAGGGTTGAGGGTATTGGTTTTCGGGTTTTTGGGTATAGGTTTTAGGGTACATGGTTGAATTTAGGATTTAGGATTTAAGTATAGGGTTGGGGGTTGATGGTTGAGGGATAATGTTCAATTTTTCGGGTATAAGGTTGAGGATATAGGGTATAGGGTTGATATTTGACGGATAATATTTAGGGTTTAGGGTATAAGGTTGAGGGTATATGGTATAGTGATTAGGGTTGAGGGTGTAGGGTTTACGGTTTAAGGCATAGGTTTGAGCATTGAGGGATATTTTTTAGGCTTGAGGGTATAGGGTTAAGTGTATATGGTATTGTAGTGTAGAAAAATGTATCTCTTTACATTTTCACACTTGTTTGGGCCCTCCCTACTAAAATTGGGCTTCTTTATGCCTTATTTGGTAATATTTTGAATCCACAAGCCTTAATTAATGCATCATTCTAGGAATAATCTCAACACATATATCAAATGAATACTCATAATTTAATGATTTTGGATTCTATGAAAGATTTAGTGATTTGGGACTCATACACCACCTTGGGCATATGGGTCCCACCTAAGTTTTGAGGTTTGGATCTAGATTTTGCGTAAAGCTAAACATTTCTTAAAATTTTTGTCTTTAGATTAGCCTACTAGGAATCATACACTCCAACTGGCATATGTCTCCTACTTAGCATGCACCTAATTTTCAATTCAATTCTTGGCAGGATTTTATTCTCCTAGATCTGATGTCGGCTTGTAGTATTGTAATTTCAGGTAATTTGGCATAAACATGTATAAATACAAGGTCATTTCACATATTTTCTCATAGCAATTTTCATGAGCAAAAGTGTTCTAAGAATTCAAGCATTCTAGCATTAAAGAGCATTCAAGAGTGATTATCAAGCATTTTGGAGCATTATTCAAGAATCAAGCACCATGTCAAAGTCATCATGTATCATACTTGTTTTTGAGATAACATTTGTGGTGAAGGTTCTTATTATTCTAGAAAGCATTCATGTCAAGATCCATAATATTCAAAAAAGAATCAAGATCCACATTCAAATTAGCCATTACTTACAAGATTGCATCCTTTTGTTCAAGGGTTGGATGAGTTGCAACATAGTATATTGTTCAATCATCATTCATTCTATTTGATTTCATTTCAAGGTTTGATTACCAAAATGGGGTTTGACCAAGGAAAACTCCTATCCACTAACAAAACAAAAAAATTCCCTGTATTTGATGTGTCAATTGCAAATTTAGGTTGAAGATCCATTGAAGAGAAAGATTGGAGAAAATTTTTCAAGTTGTCAAAGTTATCATCTATATTGCAAGATCACAGAATGTCATCTACAGGTTGCAATTCATTGTTTCAGATTTAGAGATTTGACAAGAGATAATCTACAGGACAATATTAGAGGATATTAGAGTTTTAGATCAACCCTGATACTATGACTAATCACCAATTGTGGCACATGAGTCCTAGTATACCAGATTTTAGGCATTTTTAGTACATCCTGGTTTAGCAGTTCTAAATTTCACTTCTGACCCAAAACCCTAAACTAGGACTAAATCACCCCTAATGGTACAATTCTATTCATTAGTAATTTTCTAGATGAGTTGAACTGATCTATATAATTTTAAAAGTTAGATCTTAGATAAGGTTATCACCAAATTTTGATTGAGGAAGAAATATATTTCTAAGATAACATTTATGATTCATGAAGGCCATAATGAGTTTTCGGTGATGCAACTTGGTCTGCTCAATGTACCATCTATATTTCAAAGTGATCCAAGCAATCGTCTCATTTAAATTATATAAAGAATCTTTGAAACCAAAATATAATATTAATCTTATAATATAAATTTTTTAAAAACCATCTAGCTTTAATCCTTGTTATGGTCTTTACTCATCATTATTGTAGGATTGTTGTTGTGTGTACAGCTTGACTTGCATATAGGTTATTTGAATTAAAATTAATAATTAATCAACTACCATAATTAGAAAAATTATGATAGTTACATCCAATATAGTTCATACTAGTTAAGTCTATAACAACTCTAGGTCAAATGAACACATTGTAATTAGTAAATCATCATCATTATAACTATGATACCTTGGTAGAAAATTTAGAGCCTTATTATAGGTTCCTTATTTTTTTCCCTAAATATTGTCTTGAGTCAAAATGGGGAATTCTAGGGTATTACAACCATTAATAGACCTCCAAAAATATCACTACTATTGATTGAATCACATCGACATTTTTTTTTTTATTGCACCACGATCTTATCCACCTATTTTTTAAAATTATTTGTCAATTACATTTAATTATTAAATATTCAAAACATGACAAGTGCACATACCAAAAAGATTTATTTTTTTAATAGTACATATCTAATGTACTCATCCCTAGGTCATTCTATCATTCAATCACGCTGCAACAAAAGGAGGACAAGATTTTCACATGTTCTATCTCCAATACTTTTTTTCATTCTCATATATCAACTACTTGTTTTTCAACATTAGTACCATCCACCTTCATTCTTACTTTTATTGTATGTTGATGACTCAATCTCAAGGCTTGACTAATTTGCAAAGAATTATTAAACATGAATCCTTTCATAACATGCCCCACATTGCTCTTTAGCATTTCTCATATTTTGTTGCTTCAAATAACACCAAACACACACTTTTTGTACGTATCAAAGAATTAATGTATTCCTAACATGATTTCTTATATATATATGTATATATATATCACTTTCCTAGAAATATTGAATTTCTATTAGAAATATGCTTTATACACATAAATTCTCCATATTCAAATCTCTCTACTTTAGATCCACAATCTAACATTAGATTTCAAAGATGACTCATATATTACAATGTATAATAAGATAAAATTCACAATATAAAATACTAAAATTCTTTCCTTCTCACCTCACCACAATACATATTCAATATCACCTTCAATTAAATCACATCTTATCATTCTAAAATCCTATACCTAAAATCACTTATAGTTAATTGTTTCTATTGGTTTAAGAGCCTTTTATTACCTTTCAATTATATATTTATTTACACTTGTCAATCCGATATAAGTCTAATATAAGAAAATATAATATAAATTACAAATTTATGTTTAGGGTGTTAAAGTCATTTAGATAGTATACATCAAGAGTAGTTATATATCTCTACACCAACTTCGACTCAATGATCTTAGAAAAAATATGACAAAAGATTGTTAACTAAATGTGTTGGCATGCTAACACTGTTTCCAACTTCAGGTAAGATGATAACATTACAATTTGGTGGTATCGTATTGCATTTTACTATAGTAAGGGAGAAGAGGACTATATATGGACAAGAGAACTCAACAAAATATCTGTGTCACACAATCTTTGCACCACTCAAGTAAATGGGTAAATATATGTCACATATGTAACTTCAAGATCAAAAAATTTACCGTCAGCAATTCATTGCAAAAAAATTTATGATCATGACAAATTCATCACAAGAAAAATTCATCATCAATCGCAGAAAATTTATCTCATAAATATTTTTAATATATATTTCTAAGACTTTAAATTTTCAAATTTGACTCATACCATTCTACATACATGCTGATGTCACAAGAATGCTGAACTAGAAATCATTCAATCCTTTCAAAGTAAGTTCACACTAGTGTGTGAAACACAAAGGAACAGCTGGCATTGATATGATATATAGTGATGTTGGATGACACTCTTCCATACGTTTCTAGTCCTGCAAAAAATTTGTGTCGCTCCACCAGTTCTTACAGTCATACACAGAACAAAAGGCCTGCAAACAAGTGAGAAGCAAAAGTATGCCAGTAGCCAAAACAATCAGAAACTGCCACGAACCAAATATGTATTTGTTCGTATACTCCATCACAGCAACGCTCCATCTCGTGTTATAATGCTTGTTGACGTCCAATATAACTTGGTCCAGATACTTAACTTTTGTCAATTTCACACATTTACCCATGCCGTTCCACAGGCTCACCACTTTCCCCTCGTTTGCCAGGTGATTGCAAATGATGTTGGTGTTTAGCAGCAGTCGAACATCTTCATCTTTGTCGATGATGCCGTTCATGAAATCTGTGTAGCGAGTGAAGATCAGCGCACCAGGCACAGCCGAAGCTTCGAAGGCCACCAGATTTCTGAGAATGACTTCCGAATTGGCGTCCAGCTTCACTTTCAGAAGATAAAAAGTGGCAGTCGTCGGGTCGAAGCGAATTGTGGTGAGGTCTCCCTCAGTTGAAAGGAATTTTACACCAGCTGACGATAAATCAGAGACCGAGGGAATCGCCAGTTCGTCCCGTGTGGGAGGAGTTTCCACAGAGGAGGATGCTTTGTCGCCATCATCTTCATCTTTGTCGGTGGCCGAGGAGCCGAAGAGAATAGTTAAAGGTCCCTTAAACGCGCGCAGGATTGGCAGATCTCCAAGAACGGAAAGAAGGCACTGGGGCAACTTAGCCAAAAACTTCACGGCTCTCAATTTAAATAGACGGCGAGGAAGTGCCGTGAGACGTCGAACAGGGCCGATGTTTAGCAAGGAAACAGCTTTCCATCCTGCATCCAGAGCCCGTGTAACGTACGTTGTGTCCGGTAACTCCTCCTTTTCCTCCTTATTCGCCTTTGCGTCGGCATCGTCTATCGCCGCTGCAGGGACAATTGAGTAATAGAGCACCTCCAGTATGTGACCCCGATCTTTTATACGCAGCCTTGAACTCTCAGGCATCTTGAACATAAACGGCGACAGTTCTTCACATACAAGACAAAATAGACTGGAGAGCCTTTCTTCCGCCTTGTCTTGAGAACCCAACTGCATCTCCAGGAGCTTCTGCAAGAGGAACAACGGTACCTGATTCTCCAGCATCATCAGATCTCTCATGATTGCATTGTGGGTGGCGCTCCTGCTAGATGCATCTAAAACTCTTCCCAGTTGCTTCACATCATCAGACACATGTGATGAAGCCTGGTCCACCTGTTTGACGTAGAATTGTAAGCACTCCAACACGAAGGAGGTGTCCAAAGCCATGAGCCATGCCAAGGCTTCCTCCGTGTAGTCGAGATATTTGTGATAGCACCCCCTGATCCGCCTCTCGTCCTTCTTCATCTCACCGACTACAGATTCGAACGTAAAGTCCCCGGCAATCCTCTTCTGAAATCTTCGAGCAGCAGCCACTTTATATCTCTCCATTTCTAACAGATCTGATCTCCATTGGTGATATGGTCCGATGGAGACACATTGTGGTATATATGTTTCCGCCTTCACTGCCAACAACTCCTTGGGCACACCGAACACGGATACGCAAAACTCCTTTTCTTCTTCTTGTTCGCCATTAATCTGAAGGTCCTCCTTGATTTGAACCACCCAGCGATCCTGATCAACATGTACTTCAACTGTTGTTTTCAATTCCATGCTTACTCCTATTCGAGAATGAGAGATCACAGATACCAAATAGACACACAGCAGGCAAGCAAAGGCTGGGAAGTATGTGAAACAATGCGGCAGAGGGTCCTATATTTAGTGACGAGCGAAAGTAAGACAAATTAGACGGAAATTTTTATACCTCATTCTACCTCAAGCTTCACAAGTGTAAATGCTTTTCGCTGTGGATCCCATTAGAAACTTGAAGGCGCCTTCCTATCTGCTTTACTCTTATACTATAATTATTAGAGCCATATTCGCAGTGGGTGCATCTTAAATTTTTTATTTTTCATCCTTAGTGGAGGATGTGTTCTAATTTCAAAATGTGGGAACGGGATTAGGATGCGTCCAAGACTTGGTGTACCGGCCTCATTCTGTCACGTTTCCTAGGTCAAAAATTACAAACATAGGCGTTGATATCGATTTCGTTCATTCGTTTTCGCAGTATTTAATTAAAACTTCCATTGACACAAGATGTCCATGGAGGATGATTGGAAGGAATAATATTCTAAACCACAGGAAACAATGTATTAGGTTGGTTATTTGTAAAGTAGTAATAAGATTATATTGAAAGCATAATAAATTAATAATAAGAGGCAACTGAGAAATGGGAAGGTTTATGAAACGTGCAAGAATCTATTTCTGAGTCACTTCGATTCCGTTGAAATTGTGGTAAAGATTTACTCGTACTTTTAGACGACTGCTCCGTTTGTGTAATTATAAATTTATAACCTTCATAGATGTGAAGAACATTTGTGCTTTCAAATAGAAAACTAACTTTCCAATTTTAATGCGGAAGTTAGAAAGAAGTTTTTAGTTGAGGCTGTTATGGGAGGTTTCAAAGCTATTACACAGATATAAATGATATAAATGACAACTTAAGCATGAAGGTTTAGTAGTTTTACTAAATGAAAATTTAAATAATTATTTGAGGAGTATTTTTAAAGATTTAATAGTCATATTTTATGAAGTGTGACAAAGGATTTTAGAATTTCAATGAAGGAAAATGATACTGGTGGTTGAGGATTTTTTTAATATCTGATGTTTATGATTTTTTTAATGTTAGAATTTTTTAATTTATTTTGATAATTATTTTTGGTAAGAATTTAAAATTATTTTTATCTAATTGATTTTAAATTGATAAATAGCATTCGGTTGTGATTATATAATATTATTAATCAAGTTGTTGTGATAATATATTTTATTAGTCATACAAAATTTTAATAATACAAAAAAATTAAAATATTAAAAAACTGAAATTAGTTTTTACTAAATGAAACAATTAGAAAATAATTTCAATTACCATCTTTCTTTATTAGCATACATGAAGGCATAATAATAGCTAATATGCACTCTTAGGGTGTTTACTCTTGGTATGCTTTTGAAGCTCTCTAAATTTTAATGGTTGTGTCTTTGCATAATAAACTTATTATATGCTTTCATATATAGTATACTATGTTCAAGTCATATCAGTTCTTTTGGCAATACACCGTACTAATTGTCCTTAAAAAAATTCAATATGTTAGAAAAAAATTGTCAACAATCACTTTTGATATTCTATAAACTAATATTACCATTCAATGTAATATCATATATGAAGGAACATACAAATTCATTTTATCTTGCATTGTTCTTCAATTATATAGATTTTAAAGCTCTACTACTATTGAAAATTTAAATAAACTTTTTGCTTAGCTAGTGATGGGCATATAGAATTCTATTATAGATATCTTTAAAAGTAAATTAAAAAAAAATAAAATAAATTTATCTAAATAGGTTAGGAAATATTGTTTATGGACATTTTACAATAAAAAAACTTGGACATAGACTACTTGTGCAATTTTTCTTGTCTTTTCGAATGAAATCATACTTGTAAAAAACTTTCAATCTTTTTGAGTGATTATACTAAATTGTATGTTCACTAGGCTAGACTGACTTTTTAAAAAAATATGGCATATTTGTGGAGGGTTTATCAATCACCAAATTTTTTATCTCGATACACACTCAATAACATGTTTACCACTTTAAAAATAATATTCAACAAGTGTAAAAACAAAAATTTCCCATACTTATATAGTATTGTAACTACTTATTATGAGATGAAAACAATCTTATAAATTAAAATTATGTGAAATTGCTAGCATGGAGCTTCCTCTAGCATAGTAGTAACACACTCTGAATGCTTGTTTCATTACTCATAAATAGGAATGTGAAAAATCATTGTTTCTTAATTAAGGTAAAACCTACATATCATTTAGACTTTCAATACGATCAAATAAATATTCACATTACAAAAGTATATAGAAATGAAAAACCCTAGAAACACATAAGTGATAAAATAATAGGAATACCCAAAAAATCATCCTAAAATTGTAAGAGACTAATGATTTTCACTTGAAGGTAGAATAAAAATATTGAACATTTAAAGATAATAACAAGAAATAAATAAAACCAAATTAATAAAATTGATATAGAGTACAAGTTTCAATATGAAAATATCATATATTATGCACTATCTCACTTTCACCACTCTTAGTCTAATTATATATACCTTGAAAAATATTCATTTACCTTTGTGCATTCATCTCTTAGCTAAAGTGAGTATGAAATAAATATACTTACTAGCATTTTTTTCCAATTCAAATCTTAATATAATTAAATATTCTCGTGCAATCTATACATAAACCTTATCCAATCCCACATACTAAGATTCAATCAAGAAGATCATCTATTAAAATAATAATGAATAGTTACTAATACATTCACAATAGATACATGCAAACATGGTGCACTAAAAAATGATACATAATCTCATTCCCACATTACTGAGGAAAAATTAAAAGAAGAACTAAGAATTATTTCCAATAATTAAAATCCTCTAAAATTCATTCTTTCAAAATTATAAATTTTAACTAGTAAATAACTTGGGAACATTCTTTTATACCACTAAAATCACACTATAAATAATAAGACTAAAATAATTATAATTGTGTGGACATTAATCACACTAATGAATTTGTAACACAATTTACTCCATAACATAGCTTAAAACATTCAATAACCCATTTTTCCAAATTTTTGACATAACCACACCTAATTAGACTAGATGAGGAACTACATATTTTAAGAGAATAGTTTAATATAATACAATTAATTTCCATCATATAATATCCCATTATTTCCCAATTCTATAAAATTCTAGATTCAAATGAACCTTCCAAACTATTATATCTAAATAAGTCTATATGATGGACTAAATATATGGCATATTATATCAAGGATATAAATTAGTTAATGTTTAAATTTTTATATGGGCCACATAAGGAAGTTATAACCCTTAATGCTAAAACTATTTATACTCTAGAGATTGGATGTTTAAATAAATATTTTATCCCTATAAAATCTTACTTATATTACATCTGTGTATCTAGTACGATCTCTATCTACATTGAAGTGAAAAACATCATCACCATTAAAAAATAAATCATATTAAATAATTTTGGCTAAATGTTGACAAGTTCCTCCAAATATCAAATATTTCATTGATATCTTGTAAGGAAAGGATCTTGTTGTTAGGGTGGCCAAGTGGAAAACTAATCTTGAGACATAGGTGAACCTTAAACAAAACAAAACAACGAAAACTAGTACATGGTGTTATGAAGAAAAGGTCAATCAAATGATTGAGTATGGTTAAACTAATAATTGGTATATTCAATTATAGAACTAAATGTTCTCTAGATTCTATTTTCTAACTCAAGATTATTTAATACAAAATAGATTTCTATTTAATATTATATTTTGTGCTTGAATGAAAGTGATTATTCTACTAAGAGTTAAGTGGATAGATTAAGAATTATTCAATCCTTTTGAGATGTTGAATTGTAGCATAATTTGGCCAATTCTAATTGAATATGTATATTAAATTATCTTCGATTAATGAAATTAGAAGTTTCCTTTGAACGTTTAAAAGTGATACGTTAATATTAGAAAAGATAATTATTGTCCTTGCATTAATGATTTCATCCATTATTAGAGAAGATTGTGTTCTACAAAAATAACCAAGGCTATGCTCTGATTCTGGTAATGTTCCAATGAATGAAGATTCAAGAGAATGAGAAAATCCAACCATGAAGCCATGCACATGAAAATACAATACAATGATGAGTTGTGAAACTAAAAGATAAAGTTTAATTTTATTATTCATCAATCATTTGCTTAACATTTTTTTTATAAGTGAAGCTCTTTTAATTTACCCTTATCTATTGTAAATACTGATTTCCTAAAATGTAAAATTCAATAAGAAAAATGTAAACAAAATTATTTTCAAGAGTACTTTTATCTTGTTTATTTCTTTGACCAAATCCTTGAACATTGTGTCCCCATAGCCATAGACACTCACAAAAAATTTAGCATACAAATTAAAAGTTTAGATCTAAAGATGAAATTAATGTTCGGCTACAATATATTCCACATCTAATAATTAATAAGGAAGAGAATCAATACTAATCTAGACCCAATATCTCCATATAAATTTAGTTGACCAAGCATCTAATGTTATCATAAAATATCCAGTTGTTAATACCATTTGTGATTATAAATTTCGAAACTCCATGTAGTCTTCATGGATCAACATCATACTACATTCGTGTGCTTCTTGAAAAGTCTCAAAGTCCACAATGATTACCAATTCTTTAGAAATCAATGACCATTGAGCGCTTAGACTAAACCAACATATTGACATGTCTCCCTTACATTGAGAAACAATTGCTCACCACCATGGGCGCTCACTATTTTAAACTACCAATCTTACCCCATGAGTTGAATAGATTTTGTAAAATACCCGTGTTTGGCTGCAATGTATGAATTTAATATCTTGGAGAAAATTTTACTTTAGTAAGTTTCAATTTTAGTTGTAGTGGAATCTCTACTATGAACGTATTTGTTCTTCCTAATTCAAGTTGACTAATGAATTGAAGTCTAGAGGCTTGAAAGTTATTTAAGCCTGCACGCCATGTTTAGTTTCCAAGTCTCTCCAAGACGATGTCCTCGTGTGTTCTCGACGATACTAATGATGCTGTGGGATGTTACAGCCACTTAGAGGATGCACCGTGTGTCATTCAAAAGGTCCTGCACTTTTCCATGTTTTCCGAAGATATGGTCTCATCTGCAATCTCCTCATGTCCTCACTAAACTGTGTCCATGCATCACATGGATGGCTTACAGACTTAAACCTCTCAACGACCTAAATTGGATTGATCCTCTCCTTTAGATAGCAATGCTTGGAATTTACTTCATTGGTGGACTTCATGCAATGAGTGAATTCTAGTTAATCCATATTTGTCCCTTCCATAGACTAAACTCCAAAACAGTAGGATCTTGCATTCGAATGATGATCCCGTTAGCGTTCAGGTAAACTTGTAGCCTGTGACCAAGCTAACAATAGTGGCTACACATTACGATTGATATTGCATGGGTTTCCTGATACAAAAGCTCATTGAGTGGAGATCTTGCGACTGTCTCTCTACACATTAAACCAGAGTTCTTACGGGTATGAACCAACGTGTGTACTTGATGCCAGGAATACTAACAAGAGGGAGACTCAAAATTGTTTGGAATATGCAATTTTTTCCTCCACCAATCAAATGAAGAATGCAACTATAAGAAAACTATTTTCGGAAAAAGAAGAGATAAGGATGAGAAACATATTAAATATTTGTTAGTGATTTTTATGAAGTGACAAATGGCTCTATGTTTTAGAATTATCTTTCTAATCTCTAAGATTTCTACATAATGAGGTATTATGTAATCGTTTTATCATCAAGGTATTTAGATATAGCATCAAAGTATTTTGTCTGATGAAATGATCACGAGTAAGAGAATGGAAACACTATAACATTTAAGATATATGAATTTGTAATGTTTTATGTGTTTTATGTTCATAATGAATAGAATTGAAAATTATTTTCTTTAACATTTTATATTTATTTTTTTAAATATTGTATGTTTGCATCCATCTCCATTCACCAACAACAAAATGAGTTGCCAATCCAATACAAGTATATATTAATTTGCGCTTCAACTTACCAATTCAATACAAGTATATATTAATAAATACAATACAAATTAAATTTTATGTTTAGGTTACTAAAATCATTTCAGTAATAGAAGTCAAGTAGTTCTATATGTCTACGCCAATTTCACTTCAATGATCCTAGAAAAAGAATGACAAAGAATACTTCCACATGGTATTAGTGTTTCAAACTTCACCAAATATGATGCGACTATCAATACTAAAACTTGCTAGTAGTGTATTGTATTCAACGACATCAAGCCGACAGTGGGCTATATATGGACAAGAGAACTCAACAAGCACCCGTGTCACACAATCCTTAAAATCAAAAATACATGTCACATGGAATGTCTAGATCTCTCTCTAAGTATAATTTATTATAAGATTACTGTACTAGAAAATATCAACATTGAGCGAAGCTTAGTAATGAAAAGCAAGACTTAAATCCTTACAACGTGGACACTAGTGTATTGAAATGAGAAGGAACAACTGGCATTGATATGATATATAGTTGTAGACATGCAAAACTAACACCATGCATCCAATTCTTATATTAATCAATTAAAATAATTAATTGATTAATTCCCTAACTTCATCATTCTTAATTAAATAAATCAAATTATTTCATTAAGTCCTTAAGTTCTTCTTATTTGATTCAATAAATCAAAATGATTTAAATCAAATATCAAACTCCTAAAATCTTCCAAGTTAATTAATCTAGATTAATTCACCTCTAAACAAAATCACCCATTCTCTAGCTTTTAACTCAACTTGAGTCAAATCTAAACTCTCAACTAACCCACCCACTTCCACCAATAAATCATTTCTTTGTTTTATTAATTCTTCTAATTACTTTCAAAAGGGCATCAAGATGGAATATTCTTCCAATTTTGAATCTACCCCCAAAGGATTTTTCCCTTCCAACAAAGCATTAAATGCTCTTACATGTCTCTTGCAGAAGTCAAACTTAGCATTTAATGCACCTTACATCCCCCCTAAACATGTCATTTCAACAAAATTCAAATTTGAAATTGGCACATTTGCCAAGACTTGCACATTATACATCCTTTCAAATCTTGACAAGTGGCATCTTGTCATTGGCTTGTGAATGATCCCACATTCACCAAAATCACTCAATCTTCTAACCTTGAATCTATAAAATGAAAAACATTTCTCCAAAACAACTACAACACAATAACACATTTTTTATGCAAAGTTACTCTCCACATGTGAGAACTAATTTTGCTCTTCATCACATCATTTTATCATCTTAGCAATCTTGCTTATCAGGGGGTGGGAAAGGGCTTCCTTTCCACATTTCAAGAGGCACCACTCCCACTATGGAATAGGTTGACGTCAAGGTTGACATCAAGGTTGGCATTAGAAGTTGAGCATCCGAATTAAACAAAGGAACAAGGTTGACATTGGAGGCTGAAATTGATTTTTGACTTCAAAATCAAGCGAAAATGAAGGCTAATGGAGTTGGAGACCTTTTTGCAATCGAGATTTGAAAAAAGAAAAAAAGTATTTTTTAATGCTTGTTTTAACAATCTTAGAGCTTCCATTTTCTACTCTCGATTTATTTTTTAACTCAACTCACTTTTCAATTTGGGCTTCAAATCGATCACTAATTTGATATTTTCAAAGTTGGCTAAAAAGAACCTTAGACATTTACTAGATTTCAAATTGGACTTAAAATTGAACAAGGCAAACTTCACATCTCATTTGGTGCTTTTAAAATGAGCTCATCGCTACTTTATGGACTTAAAATGAACAAGGGTTTGTCATGTTTTGCAATATTTTTCATAAATTAACATCATTTAAAATGCGTATGCGCTTCCCTCATGCTTCACAATGATCTTGAGAATCAAAATCATTTTTGTGATATTAGATTGTCAAAAAGATTGCCTCCACATTTCGATTTGGGAACTTAAAATTGAACAAAATATCTTGCGAGTGTGAGTAAACTTATTGTGAGTGTTCTCCCTTTGTTTCTAAACAAAGTTTGATCGAACTACAAATGCACTTACTCACTATTGTGTACCTTTAGAGGGTCTATCTTGGTGCGAAAAAGTAGTCACCCCAAGGGAATGACTCAAGCGGTAACGGGCTAAAGCCAAGCTCTTCCAAACCACTATATAAATTTGTGTTCATGGTGAAAGCCATGGACAATGGGACGTGGCACATGATAACTCTCCCCTAGTATCTTTATGATGCATAAAGCCCTTGTTCTAAGGGTTGGGATATCTCTCACAAGGAGTTTATCTAATCACCCCATAAACTAGATGCTCTTACTACAAACTTGTGTTTAGAAGCCAAAAAATACCTTATATTTGTTAGTGCAAGAGGTCATGTCCTCTGAAGCCATTCCATGTATACATGTAGTTATTTTGTAGAGATGAAAAGTATGCCATGAGAGATTTATGGGTATTGATGCTTGGCTGACCTGAGAAGTGTGTGTCGTGGAGGGGAGCCAGTGTGGTCAAGCATCTAGTCATCCACACAGAATATGCATAGCTGGATTCATCCAAGTGGGAACTTGACAAATATTGTTTTTTCCATCCTAGGGTTGTACATGTGCTTTGAAGCAAAACACTTTTCTTGGATCTAAAATAGTGGAAAACAAACATTCAACGAATCATCAAAATTTCAAACCCTTTGGAAGAACAAATACCTTGTAGGTGTCCAAATTTTACAGCTTGTTCCTAGGGGTTCTTATCCCTAAAATCCTTCTAAGCATTCATACATCTCAATTTGTTTCTCCCAAAGTCGAATCTAGGTAACCTTTGCCTTGATTTCCTTGATTTACACACAATGCACTTTGTGGGATGAGAGAAAGTTAGGACATTGGACATTCAGTTTGAAAAACTAAGCAAGAATTATTTGTTGTAAAAGAAACAGAATCTAAGCAAGATAACAGACAATTAAACCACACATGTGCTTGCAATCTCCTATCTTTTGGTTTTCATGCAAACATTGGTCTTTTGGTTGAATTACTCTTAGGGAAAAGCATATTCTTCAACACCGTGGTCTTGTAAGTAAGTCCTTATAGGGTCATCTAGGATCAAGTCAAAACACTTTGTCCATCCAAACATTTATCAAATTCCATTTCACCAACAACTTTTGGAACTTTGAAAACGTCATTCATGCTAGACTTTTTCATTACATTTGACGTAATAGACCTAGTCAAGTTATTAATCCTCTTGAACAAATTTACCTTTAGGGTAACACATCTTCCTCAGGTCTACTAGTTCATGATCACTTTGATTGGCTTAATACACTTAGCCAATTCATTCTCTTGTGCGATTTTTCCCTAGTATAACACAACTTCCTAGGGTTTACAAGTGCATTATCATCTTGTTTGACTTAACGCACTTAGTCAAACTATCAAACAATCAAAATCAAATCGAATTAGTTCCTAAAGTCTAGCATTGATCCAAAGTTCCTAGAAGTTCAAACACCCATATCATTCACCTCTTTCATCATTCATCTCATCATTGGTCCTAAACCCTCGAAGGTCAACAAGGTTAAAACATAAGAGAAACATGGAATATAAACTTGATTCATCAATCATGAGTAATCCAAGTCAACCAAACTATCCAAGTCTTGCAATATTGATTGATTATCAAAACTCACATTTGTACAATCCGTACATGGCATCATTATCTCCTCGAAACTTCAACGATATGAATGTGAGTATGCCCAATCTAAAGTTTGGAACACCCTTCCCAATGATAGATTTAAATCCAAGTCCAAATCTAAAAATTTACCAACCAAATGCTCAATGCATGAGTTTTCCAAACAACATTATCCCACCAAATCCATACATGCCAAGTACAACTTTACCAAACATGACCATTTCAAATCCAAACTTGGTAAAATTTAGGGTAGACATGTTTGCAAATCCCATAAATGTTGTTCAAAATCCTAGCAATATATTGGCAACTCCATATGTTGATTCAAATCAAGGCAACACCATGCAAAATCAAAGTTACCTAGATCAAGGCAATATGATTCCCAACCACAACAATATTCAATTTCAATCTATCATGTTGAATCTAAATATCACACCGAATCAGAGCATTATCTAGAATCAACTTGTCCATGATCCCAAAAAAACACCACAAGGATGCATTCCAAAGCTACTTGCTAAACAACCAAGTCAACCATATGAATAATTTCAATGTTAAATCTTGCGAAACAAAATTGCAACACTCAAAATTCTCATCGATTCATAACAACAGATGATAACCATCAAAGCAACCCCAACGGTTAATACATCTACCATTTCTCAAGTGTCTCAAGGACCAAGAATCTCAATCGCATCATTCACCACTCAAATCTTGGCAATCAATGAGACAGTTCCACTCACCCCAACAATCAGCACCATCCCCAACCCACCACCACCACCACCACCACCACCACCATGACCAATTCATTCTCCATCATGTTGCAAGCCGCTCAACAAGCTGCCCGCCACAAGGCACTCCAAAACCAATAAGATGCACAACTAGTTGCTCAGCAAGTGCAAGCTGAATTAGCTACCCAACAAGCTGCACAAGTCGGACAAGCAACCTAACAAGCACAAGCTCAAACTCAAGTGCAACACCAAAATCGATAGGAACAAGAAGAATTCTGGACACTATTGCAAGCAATCCATCAACAAGTGCATCAACAAGTAGCTCAACAACAAGCCCCAAAAAAAGCATTGTTGGCACAAGAACAACACGACCAACAACAAACATTATTGGCTCAACAAAAAATGAAAACATTACTTGCACAACTAAGCTTGCAACAGATTCTCATCACAGTTGTTGAAAATAATGATCAAGATCGACCCATCAATGAGCACCTTGAAGATGTTTACATTTCATTAAACGATGAAATCAACACACCCCTATAGACATACGAATTTAGCATTGCTAATTAAACATCAAATTCGTTCATTCTTTCCTCTTAATTAATTAAATCAATTAATTAATTAAACCTCCTAAAGTCTTGATTTAATTAAATCTAATTAAATCACTCATATTTATTTCTCCTCATTTGATTCAATAAATTTAAATGATTTAAATGAAATGTCATATCACCTAAACTCCTATTAGATTAATCAAATCATGATTAGTTTAATCCTAATCACATGAATCCTCTAGATTCATCCACTTGCACAATAAATCATTTAAATTGATTTATTAAAACACCCATTTTCCCTTACTTGGGAATATGCCCTCATTAACTCTCATGTTTGACATTTTTGGACAAACACAATTCCCCCCAAAAACCCTCAACCACATGCATTTATGGCCATTTTCAAATTTGAATGGGCACACTAGACAAAAATTGCACAAGCATAGGCCAATCCCATGGTGACAAGTGGCTCTCTCCTATTGGATGGGATTTAGTCACACATTGCCTAATCTTGGCTTCTTCTCTCTCGAATTCTCCTATAAATGCAATGCATTTTCTCTCATTTCATCATCTACATTTAGAGCATCCTTATTATAGGTAGCTTGAGTTCAAGAGCATCTCATTGTCTATCACTTCATTAAGCTTATCAAGGATTGGGAAAGGGCTCTTTCACATATTCAAAGAGCACCAATCCAATATGGGATAAATATATTTCATGTTTTACATGCTTTGTTCAACTTTGTCCTTTATTTGCATTTTTAAAGCATAATGTATTATCTCATAAGGATATGTATTTCTGTTATGTTGTTTTTTCAAATTTACTAATAAATTTGTAGATTTTCATATACCACAAAATGGCGCTCAACACCTCTGCCATTCCTCAAAGCATGGTCTCGCAGGGACCAAGCACCGCAATCATACCATCCATAGTTGAAACTTTGATCATTAACACAACTGTTCCACTAATCACAATAGTTGGTGTTCCTCCAAATCCACTGCCATTACCACCAAGGCACACATAACCAATTCATTCACCATGACGTTGCAAGCTACTCGACAAGCTACCCAGCAAAAAGCACTTCAAAATCAGCAAGCTGCACAATTAGCCGCTCAACAAGTGCAAGTGCAATTAGCTACATGACAAGCACAATAGACTGCACAATCCCAAGCCTTGTTGCAATAACATCAAGCTGCACAAGCAACTCAATTCATTCAAGCTGCTCAATCCACACAAGTTGTGCAAGCCGCACATATTGCCGAGATGGAACAAGAAATCCAACAAGCACACGCTCAAGCACAAGCATAATTCCAAGCTCAGAAAGCACAAGCGCAAGCACAATACCAAGTTCAATTACAAGCACAACAAAAACCGTATCAGTAAGCCTTGCAAGACTGCTAATTACAATAGTAGTATGACCAACAACAAGCGTTGTTGGCACAAAAACAACATGACCAACAACAAGCTTTGTTGGCATAGCAGCAATAGCAACAGGACCAACAACAGGTATTGTTGGCTCAATATCAGGCATAGGCGTCACTTGCTTAGTAAAGCTTACAAAAAAATCACATCAACATCCCATCTATCAATCCCACACCTCAGAACCTATTCACTCCACCTCCCGATCCACAAGGTGACGTGACAACACAAATCAAATTGCTTTCGCAGCAAGTGCTACATCTTCAATCTAGGAAGATAGTCAGGACACCAAGCAACTTGTGTCCCTATCCATTTGACAGAAGCTTGGCATTGGTACCATTCCCCAAGGGATTCAAGATCCCCAAATTTGATAAATATCTAGGAAACCCTGAGGATCACATCAGGGAATTCTAGGTATATTGCATGGAAGTCACCTACAATGATACATATCTAATGCAATTATTCCCTCGAAGTTTGGTTGGCTATGCCATAGAATGGTTTTCTCATCTGCCTATAGGAATCAAAACCTTTTAAGAGATCAAAGACGCATTCCTCCAAAACTACACATTCAACATTTTTGTGGATCTTAGTTTAGAAGAACTCTCAACACTTAAACAAAGTAAGGGAGAATCATTCACTGCCTTTCTCTAGCAATGACGAGCAAAGGCCAATCAAAGCAAGTGAACCATGCCAGAAGAGCAATAAGTCTGTACCATCATCGCCAATACAGACAAGACCTTAGCATTCTATTTGAAGATGCAATGCATCACTATGTATGATCAACTGATCCCCAAGGCGCTCACTATTGAATGAGCTCTCATTACACAAGGGGGCACACCCACTTATCATGAACATTAGGATGGTCATCCATCCACTATTTTCAATGACAAACCTTGCACATGGGTGAAGAATTGAAATGTCACCAACGATGGCGTAGTGGATGCCAAAGTTGTCATTAGTGCCCCCAGGAAAAACAATCAAATGCAACATCGCCAACCGTAAAACAACAACCAAAATAATGTGCAAACAAGTGTGGTAAACCAGAAACCACCCCAAAACCAAATCAATAATCTCAATAATCAAGGAGGACCACCTCCATGAAACAATTTTCCCCCCAAACGAAAATTCATAGCCCTTGGGGAGTCAATCGAGTCAATCATGAAAAAGGTGTTCAATGAGAACATCATCAAGGTCCCAACTCATGATAATTATAGTGAACCCCAGGTGAAGCCACCTTGGTACAATGAAAACCTCCTTTGTGACTTTCACAAAGTAAAGGGACACACAACTGCCAACTGTATGAAGTTGAAAAACATCATCCAGGATCTCATTGAGGATAAGATAATAAATGTCAAACAACTAGCCTATAATCAAGACCTCAAGAAATACACCAACCCGATGCCAAATCATAATCAAGGGAATAATCAAGGAAATAACAAAGGGAAACAAAAGTATGCTAGCGCAAACCCTGTTTATGAAGACATTATCGCATGTGAAGATGAAATCGTCAGTATCATCAACGTCAGAGGAGCCGACGCTGATTGTGGAGTCACCACATGTAGTGGAAAGCTTACTATTGCAGGGGCATCATAGCCATCTAAGACCCTCATTTCAAATACAAGATTCATTCCCTATGATTGCAGTGTTAATGACCAACTGAAGAGAACTCCCGCACAGATCTCCATCATGGAGCTATTAAAAATTTCTGCTGTCCATAGGCAAATTCTTGATGAAGTGTTGGATGCCTCCACCATCTCTGCCACCCTTGACATAGAGCAGTTCCAGGCTATGGTGGGTAACATCATTACCCCAAATCTCATTACATTCTCTGACCAATATTTCCCCCCGCAACCATCTCATAACTACACACTTCACCTTACATTTCACATCCATAAAAAGAAAGTCAAAAGAGTCTTGGTGGATGGAGGTGTAGGCCTTAACATTTATTCTCTAAAGCTCACAAATAAACTGGGATTCGCCGAGGATTCCATTAATAAGAACAAAAGCATCACAATAAGGGCTTATGATGATCAAGAAAGAGTTTCTCAAGGCACTATCAAAATCCCCATCCAAGTGGAACCGACAACAATGGAAACCACCTGTCAGGTCCTTGACCTTGATCTACCATATAATATCCTCGTTGGATGCTCGTGGATCCATGGAATGAAGGTAGTGGCCTCGACGTATCACCAATGTATCAAGTTCTCACACCAAAATGAAGAGGTGACTATATATGGGGATCCTGAACCTTTCTCCTATTGCAAAAACTTGGAAGCCAAGTTTCATAAAATCCCCCAAGTACCAAAAAATGATGAAGGATCGTCCACATCATACATAGATCCAACCAACCTCACTTCCACTTCTATGACAGAGACATCCACCATCCCTGACATATCTGAAATCAAAAACATGATCGAGGACAATGCATGCGGTGACTACAGAATAAAAAGGAATGCATTTGTTGTATGAGAGTTACCACAATCTCCTAGGTCGCATGGACAACCTCAGTCAATTGAAACACCTGTACACACTATTAGGGTAGAACCTTCTGGATTCCATCATTGGGGGGTCTCAGTCAAGAAAATGTGGATGAGGGAGACATCTCGAAAACATTATACCAAGATGAAAGGCCCACCCCGACCCGACCCATGGAGGAAACTAACAAAGGGTTACAAATGATGTTTGGGATGGTCTATAACAGGAATCTAAATCCTTGGAAGGAACAGTGATGGATGACTGGAGCCCATCATTGTAGAAAGAAGAATACAGAACCTTGGCCTTGGATGTACTCCTTCGAGTATAACCATACGTGGCAGAGGTACTCCCACTAGGGTAGTCAAGTCCTTTCCTCAAGTAACAACAACTACCCTTAGACCACCTGTCTACCTAGGCATCCCACTGGACAATTTCACCTTTGATGTCACTGATGTTTGTGCTAGTAGTGACGATGATGACACCATAGCAAGCCTACCCATGATTTTTGAGGATTCTACCTTACTTATGATTAGTGCCTCACCCACTGAGTCAAGCCATCAAACCCACCAAATCACCTTAGCACACCCTCAAATCATCGATCATGACCAACGTGGACCACCAATTCTAGACTCATTTGAAAATGATGAGGCTCTCTCAGAATTCATGGGACTAAGGGATACAGTTCTGTGTGGGGATCACAAGGCAGGTTTTGACATCACATTGGACACCCAAGCATATTATGGGGACACGATTGAGTCCTTCAATCACAAAAGAAAAATATCAAGAAGAAGCTCAGAGTTATTGAGTGAAAACCATAGTGTGGCACTCTCTAACCACAAAATAGTAAAAATAAAGAAATTATTAATTAAAAACTAAATATAGATAAATATTAAATTTATAATATATTTCATATTTTAATTAATAATATATGTAAAAATTTATATGATATTTATATTAAATGTGTATATAAATACGAAATATATAATATCTATATATTTATAATATTATACTAAAATACTTAATATATAAAATGTAATTTTATTTTATAATATTAACTTAAGAAATTCTAAAAAATAGTGAAAACCTCTTTGAGGCACCGAAGGATGAAGGATTCAATCTCCCCCTACTGCTCTACATCAAGAGAAATTAGCGGTCCTAGCAGATCAGTGTAATCCTATCAACTTGGGAATAGAGACAAAACCACAAATCACATTCTATGCTCAAACACTTCAGACAAAAGAACAAGAATTGTTGGCTGCATTCTTAAGAGAAAGAAAGGAAAATTTTGCATGGACCTACGCTGACATGCCAAGTCTGGATCCTGAAGTAGTAGTTCATCATTTGGCCATTCACCCCGGAGCAAAGCCAGTGAGGCAAAAGTTAAGAAAGATGCACCCACAAATAGCTCTGCTTATGAAGATAGAATTACAGAAACTCTTAAACATTGGCTTCATACGACCATTTGACTATCCAGAATGAGTATTTAATTTTGTGTCAATCTCAAAACAGAATGGGGGCATCCGCATTTGCATGGACTTTAGAGATCTAAACAAAGCATGTCCTAAGGATAATTTTCCACTACCCAACATTGACATGATAGTGGATATGATGGTTGAACATGAGATGCTATCACTGATGGATGGCTTCTTGAGATACAATCAGATAATGATATAAAAGGAAGACCAGTATAAGATAGCCTTTACATGTCCTTGGGTTACCTACTACTGGAATGTGATGCCATTTGGGCTAAAGAATGCAGGAGCTACATACCAAAGAGCCATGACACTAATCTTCCACGACATGATTCCCAAAACTGTCGAAGATTATGTGGATGAGATATTGGCTAAATCAAAGAAAAGGCAGGAGCACATAGCAACCTTAAGTGCAATTTTTGATAGACTAGAAAAATACAAGGTCAGACTCAGCCCAAAGAAATGTGTCTTTGGGGTACAATCAGGAAAGTTGTGGGGATACATAGTTTCAATGAGAGGGATAGAATTGGATCCCATAAAGGAAAAATAAATCCTTGATATGGGAGCACCAAGAACACTAAAGCAACTCAGAGGATTACAAGGTAGACTCCAGTCCATCTGAAGATTCATAGAACAACTAGCAGATAAATAGATTGCCTATTCACATCTGCTCCACAAGGGAGTAGCATTCGGGTGGGATGACAAGTGCGAACAAACATTCAACAAAATCAAATAATATCTAATTACACCACCTATGTTGATGCCACTGATCATAGGGAAACCATTGATTCTATACATCTCAGCAATGATAGCCGCCTTTGGTGTCCTTTTAGCCCAACATGATGAAAAGGGAACCGATCGGGAAATCTACTATATCGGCAGAACAATGGTAGGGCATGATCTCAATTACACATCAACATAAATAGCTTGCCTAGCAGTGGTGTTTGCAGCCCAAAAATTTAGGCACTACATGCTAGCTCATCAAATTAAGCTAATTGCCAAGATAGACCCCCTCAAGTATCTATTGTTAGAAGAAATGCTTACAAGAAGAATGGCTAAATGGGTGATGATACTATCTAAACATGATATTGAGTATGTCAAGAGAAAGAAAACCAAATGACAAGTTATTGCAGACTAGCTAGTAGAAGCTCCCCTCTACACAGACAACCTGCTCGTTTTAGAGTTTCCAGATGAGTCCCTTTTCAATCTCGATGCAGCCAACCACTGGAAACTATACTTTGATGGTTCCCACACACAACATGGATCAGGAGCTGGTGTATTATTCATCACCCCACAAGGGGATTGCATACCGAGGTCTTATAAGTTGGCATTCTCCTGTACGAACAACATTGCAGAGTACAAGGCTTTAACCCTAGGTCTCAAAATTGCAGCCCAGTGGCAAATCATGGCATTAAAGGTTTACGGCAACTCACAACTTATTATCAACCAAGTCAATGGTGAATACCAAACTAAGGATGATAAGCTTACACCATATAAAAAGGTGGTAGAAATCCTCAAGGAATCATTCATCGACATCACCTTTGAGCAGATATTGAGGCCAAACAATAGAGCAACACATGCAATGGCAACAATTAGATCTTTGCTAGATATCCCTCGCAACATCTCGAAACACGAATTCCTAGTAGAGCAACTTCTCGTACCCACTTTTGAGGTACCAAAATCAGAATATGCGTGTGAACTCATTGGTATAGGTGATCTTTGGTACCATGACATCTACACCTATCTGAGATTAGGATTCCTCCTAGCTAACATTACCTCGAACCACAAGCGAACCTTTGTCAAAAGGTCCTTACGATTTGTCATCCTAGGAGAAACCCTCTTCCGTAAAAGCATCAATGGAACCCTATTATGTTGCTTAAAACCTAAGGAAGCCTTGACTTCTTTAATGGAGGTACACAATGGCACTTGCGGCTCCCATTCGAGTGGTATGACCTTGGCTAATAAGTTGTTGAGAATCAGGTACTACTAGCCAACAATGGAGAGAGAGGCACATGACTTTGTCAGAAAGTTTCTTCAGTGCCAATGACATGGAGACCTCATTCATGCACCAGCTCAAGAATTACATTCTATAGTTACACCTTGGCCCTTTTCCTAGTGGGGGTTCGATCTCATAGGTAAAATCTCACCCACCTTATCCAATGGTCATAAGTTCATCATCACTACCACCGCATATTTCACAAAGTTGGTCGAAGCAATTCCTATGACCTACATCACTGGAAAAAAGATATCCAAGTTCATCCTGAACTCCCTCATTTTTCGATACGGTGTTCTCCAATCCATGATCTCTGATAATAGAACACCTTTCAAGAATTAGGATGTATGTGACTTGTGTGAACAATTCAAAATCTAGGATCCGCACGTCAACAGATGCCACCGCATTCTCCCTGGTCTATAGATTAGAAGCCATCCACCCTATCGAGATCGAGCTTCCATCACTGAGGATATCTTTGAAAAACCTCATCATAGATGAGCAATACAGGGTTAAAAGATTGAATGAGTTGGAGTTACTAGATAAACGATGCATGGATGCCCTAAATCATCTACAAGTCTACCATAATCGACTCAAACGGAGCTACAACAAGAAGATCAGGCAACACACGTTCCATTTTGGTGACCTTGTGCTAAAAGAGAACTAAAAGAATATACCAAACCTGGATAGCAAAGGAAAATTCGAACCCAACTGGCTGGGACCTTTCGTCATCACCACAAGTTACATGTTAGGGGCATATCAACTAGCAACACTAGAAGGCGAGTCTCTGCAGGAGCCTTTGAACAACTCTCATCTCAAAACGTTTTATGCCTAAGAACTTGCAAGGTATAGAAACAAATAATACAAAAAAAAAAATCTTGAAAAAATGGTTACCTTGATGAAAACCTGGCAAATAGGCATCTTGGTGACAACAAAAAAATCAAAAAATATAAAAAATCCAAAAAACAAAAATCAGAAAAAGGATTGAAAACAGTAAAGAGAAAATTGTCCTCTAGTGAAAACCACTTCGGTGGTGCTTTGGACAAGTACCTTGGTGAAAACCTGGCAAACAGGCATCAAGTGTTAAATAAATCACTCTCCATCCACCAAGATCTACATGACTCACTCATCCATTCCATCACATTCCATTTATCGTCCATACACTCATTCGCTCGAATCCATACCATAGCCTGAGCTGGTGTCCATATCATATTCCACCATAGTACTACTTGGCATATTCCTAAGGTCAGTTTGTCTTGACTTTATCAAAGTAGTTTATTGCTTAAACACTGGGGGCATGCCCTTGAAATTGGCAGTGGATCGGAGTTGTGTATATATTTTGTGCTCTTCCCAAATTCATCAGAAAAAACCAAAAACATTTAGAAAAATTCATCAAAAATCCAAAAAACATCCAATTCATTCAAAAATCCAAAAACATGTTGAAACATTCAAAAGATTCATCATTGAGTCCTGTCAGTGCTTCACCTTGTCCGAACTACATTGTCTCTGAGCCTGAAAGTAGGCAAGGTTGATCTCTGATCATCTCCCCAAGACAGTTAGGGTCAGTCCTTAGGCTTCCGTCGCATTGGCAATCCATTTGCCCATCTATATTTACATTTAGGTTAGCCCTTAGGTGTCTGTCGCAATGACAATCTGTTTGCCCATCTATCCTTTCATTAAGTCAAGTTTGTCATCAGTCAAACTACGTGGTCTCTGCATGTATAACATAGGTTGGGCTAATCTATGGATCAGCTCTCGAGACCCCTAGGATAAGTCTTTAAGTTAGTCTATTCATCATAAATTTTGAAAATACCAAAAACAGCCTCAAAACATTTGAAAAAACCGAAATGGTGCATCCATTTCATCTTACTTTCACCATGATTTTCATCACTCGTAATTAAAAAATCGTCACTTGCACCCTTTGGTGAGTCAGTCAGAAGCAAGTTTAGCAGGTTCAAAAAGTGAACACTCTAATCGTCAAAGTCTTGAAAGTCTAAATCAGTGAGTCAACAAGTTAGTCAACTCAGAATATGGATAGCTTATCACCCAAATAAGTCCCATCAAAACCCTGATCACAACATGTCCTAGGATGAAGCTTTCCTACGATGGACATAAGCATCAGGAACCCCATAGTAGTTAGTCTTGGCTAGCAGTATAAAGAACATTAGCTTGTTTATTTTACTTTATTTGGTATTTTTGACTTATCTTATTTTGTGCTCATTCTGAGGACCTCTCCATGATGCCTAAACAAATCAGGTTTAGAGAGAAAGGATTGGGGCAACGATCATTATCTTTTTATCTATTGTGCTTGTTGGATACCCTTGTAAAATAACTTCATCATGCATACTTTGTTTTTTTTGTAGGAAGGATGTCTTAGGTATCTTGTTGACCACATAAGAAGGCTTGCATTTTTATGTTTTGGCCCGAGATGTCTAGAATATCTGAATTACATTCTAAATAAGGTTATGTTTGTCAAGTGTGAACAAGAGTACTCCTATCTGTTTGACAAGTCAAAGTCCATCACACTAGCCACAACGCTATCCTAGTTCTTAATACCTTGATGCATCGTACCTACGTGTGCTATCAAGCATAAAGAAAAGGTATCCTCTTTTCCCATCCTTGGATAAGCAATACATCATCATCATTCATCACCATATCCAATAAAGTCTCGACGACTAGTGGACTTGTTGGAATTCTACATCTTGTTGGATTCAAGGTTTGATCCCTCTCATTCTTCTATCCTATTTCACACTAAAAATGTATCCATCCATTCACACACCTATCCAAGCATCTACCTCTGGCATTCAATACATTGCTAGACACTGGGGGTAGATATTTATATCTTGCTTCGGGAATAATTCTTGATCTATATCTTCAAACTTATGAAGTGATTGGAACATTGTCGAATGTGAAATCAAATTGGTCAAAGAATTTGTGAGCCAAGAATCCAAATCACTAGCCCATGGAATATTTTGACAAGACGATATTCCTTATCAAGCTTTATCTTTCGTCAAGGATCAATCTAAACAATCAATATCAATTGCATCCATCTTGCATCTTGCATAATCATCTCATACCATCATAACACAACATCATCCATCTCACATACATTTCATAATCATTTAATTTGTTTAGGATAATATAAATTTATTAATTTTAATCATCTTCCAAACATCTCATTTTCATCATCATTATCATATAGATCATATAGTCTAACCATCCATACATTCATTTTGAACCTCTTTTTCATGAGATCAACCTCAATATCTTCGCTTGATCTCTCGAGGGGGCAACATACTAACGTACTTCTTTACGCTGGGGCATCTGAAAAAATCAGAATGTATTTAAAAAAAAAAAAAAATTGATGTTTGCGGCATCATTCTTTGAACCAATGCAACAAATACATTTTCTCAAAAGAGGGGAAAAATGTAGACATACAAAATTAGCATTACTAATTAAACATCACATTCGATCATTCTTTCCTCTTAATTAATTAAATCAGATTAATTAATTAAACCTCCTAAAGTCTTGATTTACTTAAATCTAATTAAATCATGCTCATATTCATTTCTTCTCATTTGATTCAATAAATCAAAATTATTTAAATCAAATTTCATATCACCTAAACTCCTATTAGATTAATCAAATCATGATTAGTTTAATCCTAATTACATGAATCCTCTAGATTCATCCACTTGCACAATAAATCATTTAAATTGATTTATTAAAACACCCATTTTCCCACACAAGGGCATATTCCCAAGGAATATGACCTCATTAACTCCCATGTTTGACTTTTTTGGACAAACAAAATTCCCCCCTGAAAACCTTCAACCACATGCATTTATGGCCATTTTCAAATTTGAATGGGCACATTGGCCAAAACTTGCACAAGCATAGGCCAATCCCATGGTGACAAGTGCCTCTCTCCTATTGGATGGGATTTAGTCCCAGATTGCCTAATCTTGGCTTATTCTCTCTCAACTTCTCCTATAAATGGAATTCATTTTCTCTCATTTCATCATTTACATTTAGAGCATCCTTCTTATAGGCAGCTTGAGTTGAAGAGCATCTCATTGTCTATCACTTCAATAAGCTTATCAAGGACTGGGAAAGGGCTCTTTCACATATTCAAAGAGCACCAATCCAATATGGGATAGATATATTTCATGTTTTACATGATTTGTTCAACTTTGTCTTTTATTTGCATTTTTAGAGCATGATGTATTATCTCATAAGGATATGTATTTATGTTATGTTGTTTTGTCAAATTTACTAACAAATTTGCAGATTTTCATATACCACAACCCCAAAAGCCACTTTTCAATCATGATCAAAACTCACGAACAATGTACAACAATGCTCTATTCAAATAACGGTTAACATTATTTGATCCTATAATTTGTGATCCTTCAACTAATGATCATGTTGAAAGTGTCTCTACATCACCTATTGAGTTAGAAGACATATCTCAAGATTTTTTCCCAAAGCATGATCAACATCTTTCACTTAAGTCTAGCAATGTTCCTTCCCAAGACATATTGGCATCCTTTGACCTCATGGTTAGAGATATTGAAGGAATCCCTAGCTCAACATTTGATCCAAATCCACTCAAAGCTCAAGAGAATATTGAGCCACTTCCCAATGATGATGTCCAAGAACCTACTATAAGCAATCCATCCTTTGAAATTGACCAATGTCAAGAACTTGATCCAAAGCATGTTGAAAATAGTTCTAAAATCACTTAGTATCGAGAATTTGTATCTCCAAGATTCTACAATGATCTAATGGGCACTCTCCTATCTATACAAGATGCTGAAAATGATGATCATATCCATATAGCACATATTCCTCCATCTACCCACAAGATTCTTTCTTTGAACGGACATGTAGATGATCTTCATTCAAAACAAGAGTCTCATACTCTTGACATCATTACCAAGGTACAAGAGTCTCCTACTCTTAACATTTGTACACATGATCAAAGTATAGAAAAATCTAGATACATACCGAAAGTGGATCATGAAGAAGGATTCTATAGGAGTTGTGAATCAGAGACATCTTGTGGAGACATATCAAAAGGCTTCTACAAAATTTGTAAATCAGAGACATCCTATGGAGACATAGAAAAAATGGGTCATGAAGAAGGCTCCTACATAAGTCATGAATTAGAAACATCATGTGAAAGCATACCAAGAATGAATCATGAGGAAGACTTTTGCAAGGAAAATGAAGCATCAGTTACACTTCTTGAAGAAGCATTACAATCTGATATCTCACAAAATCAAGCTAAGGATATCAATCAAGAATTCATCCCACATATGGAGGATCCTATCACTTATAAAGTTGGATCACTCAACTTTCTCAGGGAAAGCTACCTCATCAATAAAAAAAATTTCACTTTTGAAGATTCAACATGGAATAGAGAAAGATTACCACCTTGTTTCCAAGGAAAATTATATCATATTGCAAACAATCTTTTTCAACAGATGAATTATCAAGGTAGAGGATTAGGCATACATGAACAAGGTATCCTAGAACCAATGCAGATTGTTGGAAATCCTAAGCATCAAGGCCTTGGCTATTCAAAAATCAAGGGATATGAACATATCAGTGATACTTCCACAAAACTTGGGGCAACTTCGTCTCAAGAAAACGTCAACATAGGGAGCATGAAGAATCCTTATGATTAAACCAATGCCAATACTACGACCCGCCACGTCATGAATCTCCATCCACCCATCACCCCATCCACGAATTGGGAACAACATCAAAAGAAATATTCGAATCAAAGCATGACAAAAGTCATCAAAGAAAATGAAGTACTAAAGCATGAAGGATAAATCAAATACATATGGATACCAAAGAATACAAAGAAATACTATTCCTATCAAACTCCATTAGTCAAAGAAACTATGGGGAAAAGTAAACAAGGGAAAAATATCCATAAAATATGTCCACAAAGGAAAAAAAAATCTTCTCAAGGGACATACAAAGTGTATCAAGCATTTGGTCCTAATTCCATGCACACTTCCGTATCCATCCATTATTCCCCATCTTCTCAAGTTTGGAGAGTTAAAAGTTCCAACTGTCGACCAATCCATCTTTTATACCTAAACATGCTTCATCCTTGCCTCCACGCATAATATCCAAATCTCACATTGACCATGTGTTGGAAATGACCCTTCATCATAAGGATTCAAAGGGCTCTCTATCATGATGTGTGCACAAAGACAAAGTTAACTCTGGTATCAGCAAAGCAGACCAGGAATCTCAAAAGTTTTTTTCAAGTGCACATATCTTAGCAAAGTAGCTTCTTCAAGAAGGATATCAATGGAAAAATCTGACAGAAGCATCAATGTCAGAAGTACCAGGTGGTTCAGGATCAACTTAAAATCTCTTAGAAAATACAAAAAAATATCAAAAAATACAAAAATCCAAATAAAAAAAAAAATAGAAAAAGGATTAAAAACAATAAAGAAAAAAATTGTCCTCTAGCGAAAACCATTTCAGTGGTGCTTTGGGCAAGTACCATGATGAAAAGCTTGAAAATAGGCGTCATGTGTAGAATCGAGCATCTATGTGCACCATTTCAGGAGAAAGCATCTTATCACATCCATAATAAAACCAACATTCCAGCCATATCATCCGTTCATCCATGAACCATTTATCCAACCCATTTTTATCCATTTGCATCCAAGGTCCAAGTTACCTTGATCTTGATAAAATTTTGGTGCAGCCTCTACACTTGCTTGTGGTAAACATCTTGACATGGGTCATTTTCATTGATTTTATCCTATCCAAACACTATCTGAGCCTTGAAGCATTATCGGAATGAGCATTCCTCTATTTCGAACACCTTATCTTGTCACACGATAATCCTTGGTATCCTTTGCATGTTTATTGTATCTATCTGTACATCTATACAAGAATCCACCCATGACATTCCATACATTGCTAGACATTGGGGGAAGATATTTACATTTTGCTTCGAGAATAAATCTTGATATACATCATCCAACTTATGTGGTGATCCAAACATTGGAAAACATGAAATCAAATTGGTTAAAACATTTGTGAGCACCAAGTCAAATCACTAGCCCATGGAATATTTTGACAAGAAGATGTTCCTTGTCAAGCTTTATCTTTCATCGAACATCAATTCAAACAATTCATGTCAGTCACATCTAATGTGCATGTCAGCGTCACATTAAATCATCAAAACAATTTTGTTCCAAATCAAGCTTCATCAAATCTTGATCAATCAAATCCAATCAATTATCACCTTGTTTGACTTAACACACTTAGTCAAACTATCATCTTGTGCATGAGTTTACTCTAGGATAACACAACTTCCTAGAATTTACAAGTGCATTATCATCTTATTTGACTTAAGTGCATTATCATCTTATTTGACTTAACAAACTTAGTCAATTTATCCAATCCATTATCAACTTGTTTGACTTAACACACTTAGTCAAACCATCCTCTTTTGTACAAGTTTACTCTAGGATAACACAACTTACTAGATTTTACAAATGAATTATCACTTTTGTTTGACTTAACACACTTAGTCAAACTATCAATCCATCAACCCGATCAATCAGCATTAAGCTTGGTTTTTAGCAAAATCCCAAAACAAAGCACTGATATCATCACATATCCATATCCAAATTGTCAAAATTATGCAAAAAAGTCCAAAAATATTCAGAAATTCATCAAAAATTCAAAAACATTCAAAAATTCATCAAAACTCCAAAAAAATTTAAAAATTGATCAAAACTCCAAAAACATTAAAAAATCATCAAAAATCCAAAAACATGTCAAAATATGAGAAAATTTTCAAAAATTCATCATTAAGTCTTATCAGTCTTTCACCTTGTCCGAACTACGTTGTCTCTGAGCTTAAACGTAGGCAAGGCCATCTTTGATTGGTCCTCGAAACAAAATAATCCAAAACATTCATAAAATCTCATAAAAAACCAAAAACATTAGAAAATCCAAAAATCAAAACAACCTCAAAACATTTCAAAACATCAAAAACATCCAAATATCTGAAAAAACCCAAAATGGTCCACCCATCTCATCTCTCTTTCACCTGCAATAAATCACCGCTCATAATAAATCAATCGTCGCCTTCATCCTTTGGTGAAACAATCAGAAGTAATTCTAGCAAGTTTAAAAGTGAACACTCTAATCGTCAGAGTCTTGAAAGTCTAGATCAGTGAGTGAGGAAGTTGGTCAACTCAGAATATCAATAGCTTATCAGCCAAATCAGTCCCATCAAAACCCTGATCACAACATGTCCTAGGATGAAGCTTTCCTACGATGGACATAAGCATCAGGTACCCCATAGTAGTTAGTCTTGGCTAGTTGTATGAAGAACATCAGCTTGTTTGGTTTTCCTTATTTGGTATTTTATTGAATTTTTTTTTTTTTTCTCATTCCAAGGACGTCTCGATGATGCCTAAAGAAATCAGGTTTAGAGAGAAAGGAATGGGGCAACGATCATTATCTTTCTATCTGTTGTGCTTGTTAGATATTCTTGTAAACTAACTTTATCATGCATACTTTGTTTTGTTTGTAGGAAGGATGTTTTAGGTATTTTGTTGACCACATAAGAAGGCTTTCCTTCTTATGTTTTGGCCCGAGATGTCTAGAATATCTGAAATGCATTCTGAATAAGGTTGCATTTTTCAAGTGTGAACAAGAGTACTCCTATTTGTTTGACGATTCAAAGTCCATCACACTATGCACCATGCCATCCTGATTCTTAATACCTTGATGCATCGCACCTATGTGTGTTATCAAACATAAAGAAGGGTATGCTCTTTGTGTATGTTAGAATGTGTCAATTAAATTGCATATAAACTAGTACACCAATGAAACATTAGATTGAAGAAATGAAATTAAATAAAGTAAATGCAAACTCTAAACCATAGCTTCTTTAAATTCGTTCCATTGTCCTCTATCTCCAAGGATTCGTTTCAAGATGTTTGCTCTCAGTTGTGCAAACAACAGCCTGTAGAATGGCAACTTGAGAGAATGAGATTATCAACAATGCATATGCATGTAAAAGATTGAGCTTATTGAATTAAAATGCTATGAATGCTTAAGATATGACTATAATAACTACGCATAAAAATATGAGATTCAAGGTTCTTTTTAACTCATGAAAGGGCTGTATTTATAGATTTTTGAAGGTAGGAATTTGATTGGCCAAGATCGACGATCGAGTTCAAACCTATTGAAATAAATGGTGAGAGATTGAGAATTCGAAAAGAAGGTGGAATTCTGAGAGACGGAAAATGAAGAGACAATTTGAAAGGTGTCTCCCATAATTAAATAAATAAATATTTAATTATGTGTGAGAGAAATATGAAAAGGATTTAATTAAATATTGCAGATATTTAATTATGAGAAAAGGAAAAGCCTTTTAATTAAATATTAAGAATATTTAATTTTGTGAGAGAATTGGGAATTTGGAAAAATGATTTAATTAAATATCGAAAGTATTTAATTAAATTTGGAGGGAAGAATATCATTTAAATTTGGAATTTAAACTTTGATAATTAATGTAAATAAATTGTAAAATTTATTTAATTAATTAAGAGGAAGATAGCATTAATTAAAAAAAAATTATTTATTTAATTAATTTAGAAGAATTAGAAAAATGAACAATATAAATAAATAATTAAATTTATTTCTATGTAGAGGACTTAAGAACATTAATTAAATAATTCATATTTAATTAATTAACAAGTTCGATCGACTATGACCATTTTTTAGATGTGTACACTCTTTATCTCTCCCATCCTTGGATAAGCAATACATCATCATCATTCATCACCATATCCAATAAAGTCTCGATGACTAGTGGACTTGTTGGACTTCTACATCTTCTTGGACTCAAGGGTTGATCCCTCTCATTCTTCTATCCTCTTTCACGCTAACAATGCATCCATCATGCATCCATCCTGAATCCTACATAATCACGTCATATCATCATAGGACAACATCATCCATCCTTTTCATCTCACATCCCATTTTCATAATCATTTAGGTTGTTTAGGATAATATAAATTTGTTATTCTAAACATCTTCCAAACATTTCATTTCCATTATCATATAGATCATATAGTCTAACCATCTTATACATCCATTTTGAACCTCTTTGTCGTGAGATCGACCTCAAATTGATTTTTTCACTCGATCTCTCGAGGGGGCAATGCACTAATGTACTTGTTTCTATTGAGGCATCTAAAAAAAGCAGAAATTTTTTAATTTTGATGTCGGCAGCATCATTCTTTGAACCAATGCAACAAGTGCATTGCTTCAAAGAGGGGAAAAATGTAGACATGTAAGAATAACATCATGCATCCAATTATTCTATTAATCAATTAAAACAATTTATTGATAAATTCCCTAGCTTCATCATGCTTAATTAAATAAATCAAATTATTTGATTAAGTTCTTAAGTTATTCTTATTTGATTCAATAAATCAAAATGATTTAAATCAAATACTAAATTCCTAAAATCCTCCAAGTTAATTAATCTAGATTAATTCACCTCTAAACTTAATCACCCATTACCTAGCTTTTGACTCAACTTGATTCAAATCTAAAATCTCAACTAACCCACCCACTTGCACCAATAAATCATTTCTTTGATTTATTAATTCTTCTAATTACTTTCAAAAGGGCATCAAGATGGAATATTCTTCCAATTTTGAATCTCCCCCCAAAGGATTTTTCCCTTCCAACAAAGCATTAAATGCTCTTACATGTCTCTTGCACATGTCAAGCTTGGCATTTAATGCACCTTACATCCCCCCTAAACATGTCATTTCAACAAAGTTCAAATTTGAAATTGGCATATTTACAAAGACTTGCACATTCCTCATCCTCTCAAATCTTGACAAGTGGCATCTTGTCATTGGCTTGTGAATGATCCCACATTCACCAAAATTATTCAATCTTCGAACTTTGAATCTATAAAATGCAAAGCATTTCTCCAAAACAATTACAACACAACAACAAATTTTTTATGTAAAGTTACTCTCCACATGTGAGAACAAATTTTGTTGTTCATCACATCATTTTATCATCTTGGCAATCTTGCTTATCAGGGGGTGGGAAAGATTTTTCTTTCCACATTTCAAGAGGCACCACTCCCACTATGGAATAGGTTTAATTCACGTTTTATGTGCTTTAATCATTCTTGTCATTTGTTTGCATTTAAAATCATGATGTATTATTTCATAGGGATATTAGATGTTTGCTTGGTTTTGCAATACTAATCAACCATTTGCATATTTTTGATGTCCACAATAGTGATATTGGATGAGCACATTCCTTTCTAGTCTTGGACAAACTTTGTGTCACTCCATCAGTTCTTACAGTCATACAAGGAACAAAAGGCCTGCAAACAAGTGAGAAGCAAAAATATGCCAGTAGCCAAAATAGTCAGAAACAGCCACAACCAAAGATGTATTTGTCCATGTACTCCATTAGAGCAACGCTCCACCTCTTGTTATAATGCTTGTTGGCATTCATTATAACTTGGTCTAGATACTTAACTTTTGTCAGTTTCATAAATTTACCCATGTCGTTCCATAGGTTTGCCACTTTCCCCTCATTTGCCAGGGGATTGCAAATGATGTTGTTTACCAGTGTTGGAAATTTAATTTCTCCCACCCAACAGATCTTCCAGTGACTTCTACCATTCAAGCATGTTCTGGAGACTTTCATGCCTATCCACAAGAATCAGTTGAAAACATTAAATGTTGGATGTGCATCCATTTTCTGGAAGCTTCATTAGGCCTATCGTGAACTCTAAACTATAATCCAGAAACTTCTATCTCCTCTATAAAATGAGGATCAATTTAAAAGCATTATGTAAGTAATCAATAGAAAATTGTTGCAACAAATGTTGAGTAAATCTTAGTAACTATTTTACTGTTGGAGTTTCTCTATTTTTTCATCATGGTGTCAGAGCCTATGGTGGAAGACCCTGGAGAACAAATGATTGTGGGAGAGTTTGTTGTTAAATAGTTTGTGAAGATCCATCGCTGGAGCAAGTGATGTTCAAAGAAGTTGCTGCTAGATTGTGTTCACGGACCGAAGCATCATTGGAGGTTGCTTAGGAGGAAGATATGTTGAACCTCATTTAAAATTTGAAGTTGCTTCCCATTATGAATCACCAGCTGGTTGGAGATCTTGAAGCTGCCTAAGAAGAATACAACCACAATTGTAAGAAGATTCCTACATTTTCTTTGTTATTTATGCAAGATAAAACTATTGTTTGGAGCTGAATGATTATTATTTGTTTTATTAGTCACTGTTAAGGATTTGAAGTTGTGGTTTGAAAGATTGTTTAAAAGTGGAAGAACTATAGTAAGAAATTAGAAGTGGCAGATATGAAGGTAATACCTAGCCAAACAAGGATGAGGTTTGAGACTACAGTCCATGTCAAGCCCTTTGAAATAAAGGTTTCAAAAGCTGCTAGTCAAAAAGTGTGAAGCTGAAGCCATTGAGATGTGTTGTCATTCATCAAAGATCATAAAGGTAAATTGTCTTGTTTAAAGAATTAACAGAACTGAGATTATTATTTTGAAGCTTCAGTGTTTTATATTTATGCTAATTGTTAAGGAGGAGAAATTGAAGAAGAGTGAAGGTAAATGGAGAAATTGGTGTAGCAGTATCAAGATAAAATTAAGGTGAGTCAAAATTATTTAAATAATAGGTAAAATTGGAAAAAGGGTAAAGAAAGAGAGAGATATTTTGGAGGAAGAACTGTAAAATGTTAAGAAACAAAATTTTGAATTGTTAAAAGATTTAGATAAAATTTTAATCAAAAACAGTGAACAACTGATAAAATATTATGATCTTAATATTGAATTAGATAAAGTTAAAAGAAAGAATGAGGTGTTAGAAGAACAAATATTGTTGTTTGATGAAATTTTACAAGACTCATGGAAAGTTGAGAAGAAGAACAAAGAGCTAGAAGAAAAACTAAAGGTGTTTGATGAGGTTAAGAAGAAAAATGAAAATTTAGAAGAAAAGATTAAAAGATTAGAAGAGTAAAATAGTTTGCAAAAGGAAGAAATATCAAAATTAAAAAAGGTGAATGAATGTTTAAAAGAAAAACCACTAGTTTGTGATGCTTCATGTAATACAGAAGACTTCAATAGTTTAGTTGATAAATCAAATGATTTGTATAATATAGCTAAAGTTTATAATGGAGAATGAAAAGATGAAGATAAAAGTGTGTTCGAATCTACAAATCTTAATAGTTGTAATGAAAACAATGTTGCTTTGAAAATAATGAAAAGAATGGGATAAAAAGGGAAAGGATTAGGAAAACATGAGAAAGGGATTAAAGAGCCTATTAAGCCAGTTATGAGGCCCAAATGTGAAGGCCTGGGGTATGCCACAGATAGAGGAAATAATGATACAAAGGTTCCAAGCTCAAGCAAGTTCATTCGAGAAATGAACTGTATGCAATGTTCACATTGTCATAGAATAGGTCATGGAAAGGAAAAATGTTGGAATTTAGATCCTTACAGTATATGCGAATTAAAGAATCATTGTGAGAAAATGTGTTTGAACAAAGATTGGAAGAATGAATCAATGAAAGGTTATATGAAAATGGATTGTGGATGGGCCTATGAACCAAATTGGAAGAAGATCATAGGTATCATCAATAGATTGTTCAAGCATAAGAATTCATATGTAATCAAAAATAGAAAATAAGAAAAGTTTGATCATTGTGTTGTAACACATTATGCAAATAGTGAGTGTACTTTTGGATTGAATTTTTAAAATTTAAAGATCAATCGTTTGAAGAAAATGTTTGACAAAAGATATGAAGATCTTGAAGATAATTTGAACATTTGAGAAAGTGAGATAATTTGAAGGAAATCATTGTCGTGAAAGAAATCATGGAATTTGGAAGATTATAGTTTTCAAAAAGGGTGCATCTAAGACTCAAGTGAAGGTGAAGGCGAATTGACAAAAGGATAGCAAAGTATAGTACCATAAGGGAGAGTACTTCCAAAAAAGAAGAAATTGGATCAGTGAGCATGCAAGGAATTTGCACAAAAAGAATTTGCAAGGATCAAATTTGAATATTTGATGATCATCATATAGTGACTAACTAAATGTAAATGGGTACCCAACAAGGCTTTAGGCCATGACCCATCTTTTCAAATTATGCATGAAAATGTTTTAGAGAGTCTGTAGACTTCAAAAACAAACTTGCAAGTTATGAGTGGTCGAAATTAAGGGGGAGTGTTGGAAAATTAATTTTTCCCACCCAACAAATCTTTGAGTGACTTCTACCAGTCAAGAGTGTTCTGGAGACTTCCATACCTACCAACAAGAAACAAGTGAAAACGTTAAATGGTGGATGTGCATCCATTTTATGAAAGCTTCATTAGGCCTATCATGAACTCTAAATTATAATCTGGAAACTTCTATCTCCTCTATAAAAATAAAATCAATGTAAAAAAATTCCATAAGTAATCAATAGAAAATTGCTGCAGCAAATGTTGAATAAATCTCAGTGACTATTTTAGTGTTGTAGTTTCTCTATTTTTTCATCAACCAGTAGTCGAACATCTTCATCTTTGTCAATGATGCCATTCATTAAATCTGTGTAGCGAGTGATGATCACTGTACCAGGTGCTACCAAAGCTTCGAAAGCCACAAGATTTCTTAGAATGCCTTCCGAATTGGCATCAAGCTTCACTTTTGGAACATAAAGAGTGGCAGTCATCGGGTCGAAGCAAATTGTGGTGAGGTCTCCGTCGGTTGGAAGGAATTTTACTTTGGATGAGGATAAATCAGAGACGGAGGGAATCACCAGTTCATCCCTTGTAGGTGATATTTCAACAGAGGAGGATCCTTTGTCGGTGGCCGAGGAGTCGAAGAGAATAGTTAAAGGTCCCTTAAACGTGCGCAGGATTGGTAGATTTCCAAGAATGGAAAGAAGGCACAGACGTAACTTAGCCAAAAAATTCACGGCTCTCAATTTAAATAGACGGAAAGGAAGTGCCGTGAGGCGTCGGACAGGACCGATGTTTAGTGAGGAAACAACTTTCCATCCTACATTTAGAGCCCGTGTAACTTACATTGTGTCTGGTAACTCCTCCTTTTCCTCCTTATTCGCCTTTGCATTGGCATCATCCATCGGCGCTGCAGGGACAATTGAGTAGTAGATCCCCTCTAGTATGTGACCCCAATCTTTTATACACAGCCTTGAACTCTCAAGCATCTTGAACATAAATGGCGAGAATTATTCACATGCAAGACATAATAGATTTGAGAGCCTTTGCTCCGCTTTGTGTTGAGAACCTAACTACATCTCTAGTAGCTTCTGCAAGAGGAACAACGACACCTGATTCTCCAGCATCATCAGATCTCTCATAATTGCATTGTGGGTGGCGCTCCTGCCAGAGGGATCTAAAACTCTACCCAATTCCTTCACATCGGATGACACATGTGATGAAGCCTGGTCCACCTATTTGACGTAGAACTGTAAGCACTCCAACACGAAGGAGGCATCCAAAGCCATGAGCCATGCTAGGGCTTCCTCCGTGTAGTCCAGATATTTGTGATAGCATTCCCTTATCTACCTATCATGCTTCTTCATCTCGCCGACTACAGATTCGAATGTAAAGTCTCCAGCGATCCTCTTCTGGAATCTTCGAGCAGCAGCCACTTTATATCTTTCCATTTCAGAGAGATCTGATCTCCACTAGTGATATGGTCCGATGGAGACACATTGGAGAATATATGCTTCCACCTTCATTGCCAACAACTCGTTGGGCACACCGAACACGGATACGCAAAAATCCTTTTCTTCTTCTTGTTCGCCATTAATTTGAATGTCCTTCTTGATTTGGACCACCCAGCGGTCCTGATCAATCTTTATTTCAACTGTAGTTTTTACTTCCATGCTTAATCCTATTCGATAAGGAATGACAGATCACATAAACCAAATAGACACAAAATAGGCAAGCAAAGGCTTAAAAATATGTGAAACAAAGCGGCAGAGGGTCCTCTATTTAGTGGCGAGCAAAAGTAAGACAAATTATATGGAAATTTTTAGACCTCAAGCTTCACATGTGTAAATGCTTTTGGCTGTGGATCCCATTAGAAACTTGAAGACGCCTTTCTATCTGCTTTACTCTTTATATTATTATAATTATGACAGCGATATTCATAGTGCGTCTATGAATTGGTGTACCTGCCTCATTCTGTCACATTTCCTATGCCAAAAATTACAAACACAGGCGTTGATATACATTCTGTTCATTTGTTTTTGTGGTATTTAATTAAAACTTTCATTGACATAAGATGTCCATGGAGGATGATTTGAAGGAATAATATTCTAAACCACTGGAAACAATGTATCACGTTGTTTATTTGTAAAGTAATTATAAGATAATATTGAAAGCATAATAAATTAATAATGAGTCATATAGATTCTGTTGAAATTGTGATAAAATATTTTCTCGTACTTTGATGCTTGAAAGTTATCTTGCATACTTTGAGAGGACTGGTTCGTTTGTGTAATTATAACCTTCATAAATGTGAACAACATTGGTGCTTTCAAATAGAAAACTAACTTATCAATTTTAATGTGGAAGTTAGAAATAAGTTTTTAGTTGATGCTCTTATGGGAGGTTTTAAAGCTATTATGAGCAAGGTTGTGAAATTTTAATAAAGGAAAATGAGTATTTTAAAGATTTAGTAGTCATATTTATGAAGTGAATGATAAAAGGTTGTAAAATTTTAGTAAAGAAAAATGATAATGATTTTTGAGGATTTTTCTAATATCTGATTTTTATTATTCAATTTAATAATAGAATTTTTTTTTATAATTACTTTTTGTTAAAAATTTAAAATTATTTGTATCTAATTGATTTTAGATTGACAAATAGTGTTTGATTATAGTAATATAACATTCTTAATCATGTAGTGTGTGATAATATATGTTATTAGTCACACAAAAATTTTAATAATACAAATATTAAATATAATAAAAAGCAGTTCATTTGACTTTTTCCAAAAAATATGAAAATTTGAAATTACCTTTCACTAATTCAAACAATTAGAAAATAATTTTAATTATCATCTTTTTTTATTAACATACATGAAGTCTTAATAATAGCTAATATGCACTCTTAGGCTCTTCACTCTTCACATGCTTTCGAAGCTCCCTAAATTTAAATGGTCATATCTTTGCATAATAAGCTCACTATATGCATTCATACGATACATGTACTACATTCAAGTCATATAATCTCTTTTGGCAATACACCCCACTAGTTGTTATTAAAAATATTTGATATGTTAGAAAAAACATTATTGTCATCAACAACTTTTAATATTTGATAAACTAATATTACTATTCAATGTAATATCATATATGAGAGAACATACAAGTACATATTATCCTACATTGATCTTGAATCCTATATATTTTAAAGCTCTAATACTATTGAAAATGAAAATAAACTTTTCTCTGAGTTGGTGGTGGGCATATCGATGTCTATTATAGATATATAAAAGTAAGTTAAAATAATAACTAGTAAATTTACTTAAATAGGTTAGGAAATAGTGTTTATGGACATTTTACAATAACAAAACTTGAACATAACACTATTTGGTTGTCTTTTTGAATAAATTTGTACTTGTAAGAAACATACCAATCTTCCAATATTTTTGAGTGATTATAGTAAATTGAAAGTTCACTAGACTAGACTAACTTTTCAAAAATATATGGCATCTTTGTGGAGAGTTTATCAATCACCAAATTTTCTATCTCACTAAGCTCTCAATACTTTGATGAAAACAATCTTAGAAATTAAAATTATGTGAAATTGCTAGTATAATACCCCAAAAATATGCTAAAGACATTAATAGAATAAAATATGGGTTAACAAATTCTCACATTACATTTAAAATAAAACTATGTACAATCCATTGTGATGCACTAGATAAGTTTTGACACAACAAAAATAAAATCAAGTTACTTGATGTCAATGCAGAAAGGACGACTAGTATAGCAGAAGAATTTTCACTACCACAACATGACATCATCACAACAAATGAATAAGCATGGAGCTTCCTCTAGCATAGTAGTAATGTACTTAATAATTTTTTCATCCCTCATAAATAGGAATGGGAGAAATCATTTTCCTAATGAAAGGAAAACATAGGTATTATTTCAACCTTCAATTCAATCAAATAAATATTCACATTAGAAAAATATATAGAAATGGAAAACCTGAAGAATAAATAAGTGATAAAATAATAGGAAGACCCAAAAATTTATCCTGAAAATCGTAAGAGACTAATGATTTTCACTTCAAGCTAGAATAAAACTATTGAGTATTTAAAGATCACAACAATAAAGAAATAAAGCCAATCTAATATAATAGGTAGGGAGTAAAAGTTCCATTGAACAAAATTAGTTTAGGAAATAAAATGAAAATATTATATACTATTTACTATCTCGCATTCACCACTCTTAGTATAATTATATTCACCTTGACAAAAATTCATTTACCTTTGTGGATTCATTTTCTAGATAAAATTTGTGAACTTGACAAAAATACACTTAACACCATTTGCATCCAACTCAAATTGTAACATAGGTAAATATCATTATGCAATTTATACATACACCTTGTGAAATCCCATAGACTAATATTCAATCAACATGATCGTCTATTAAATTATTAGAATTAGGAAGATCTAGGAGATAGAAAACAAGCAGAAAATGTTATATAATCCTATTGATACATTGAATGAAAAGAGCTATCTAAATAGGAAATAACAAGAGATCAAGATCCACAAGATGTGGAAATCAAGATCAAGATCCACACAAAGTGGATAGAAGTGAGGTGTGAACTCAACTAATCATGATACCTAACTAGACTTAAGTAAGCGAGGTGTGAAGCTAAGTGTACACCAACACCCACCCTTAAGCATAACTTAGGTGAGATTTAAAAAGATGGGTCCTGGCTACAAGACCATTTTAGGTACCCATGCACAAAAGTTTCTCATAAGATGGAGTAAAGGAGAAAACCCATGTGGGAAAAAACTCCTCTCCAAAAAGAGAAACAAAATGCAAGTCTCTCATTAAAGGGAGTGAAGAAGAAGAAAAAGTTATGTGATTGATCTTATATTGCAACATGATATAGATTAGAGTCAAAGAAACCACTGCACGAGTACCTCCAGGATACCCTCAAAAGCTCAAAATTATAGTTGGTACATATTCTGCTTTGCTCAACTAGATTGAGTTGAAATACAACTACCCGATAATTAGATATAAAATCTGATCATCTAAATACACTTAGAATATCTTCCTAATTTCTCTTATTAAAGCCCCCATAGTAAATCTTTTACAAAACCCCAAATGTTCCCAGATCTTTATCATGTGATGCTTGGAAAGCACATACAATAAAATAATCAATTATAGGAAGAAAGGAAAGAGCATGCAAAAATAAATTAGGAGACATGCATGCATCTACAGATTTACATTTGCCTCCATTGCCTGAAATTTTTTGCAGTTGCCAGAAAAACACTCGGTGTGCCAAAATATTCTTGGCTGTTGACAGAATATTAAAAAGAATATTCTTCTTTCTACATGTTTGATACAAGGCGACTGAAGATTTTGGTGAGGCCTTCAAAATTTCCAAAGCTTCTGGTCAGATTTGTAGCCATGTACTAGAGACCATTTATTTGAATGCTGTCATCGTTGCCTGATGAGATGGATTTCAACACATCACAAGAAAATAACTACAACGCAACCTCCATGGTGTGGCCTCCAAATTGAATTATGAAGGTCCTAAAAAAAGTAGGAATCTTCGAGCCATCATAAGGGTGAATGGATACAGGATTATCAGCCTCTCAAACACCTCCCTGCTTCATCCAATGCCTATATGCAACACCAAAATTTGAACAAGGATTTGAAGTAACCCGCTGAGACTTTGTGGCCTTCACCAGATAGATTGCCCCTCTTCAATGCAAAATCGAGCCTCCAATTTTCAATCGCTCTTTCACCAGGGATATTGTGGTGAAACGAGGAGGGATTCACGTTTCCAGTCAGCCTCCCCTTAATGCCTCATTTAAGATTGCATGGCTGTGTGGGTTGGAGATTGCAACAGGGAGAAGGCCAATTTTAGTCGCACTGCCTACGTGGTGGAGTAGGATTTGCTTGGTCACCAAAGAGAAGCCGCCTGCTACTATATGGCGTGATCTGCAGAGACCAATAGGAGTGGAGGTCTATTTGCAGCCCTAGAGATATAGACACCACTGCCCACCAATGATCGTGAAAAGAAACTATGGCTATGCCCCAACAACACCTATCTCTAATGCGTCTTGGCAGATTTTAAATGCCATAATATGGTGTGGCAAAACCGTATACGCAAGCAACCATGAAAGGACCCCTTTATGGCCTCAAATTTTCATGGATTGCAATAAGAGATCCGTCATGAAGGGAGTGGATAGTAGCAGGTTTACAAAAACCTACAAATAATGCCTCAATCTAGCCTAGCTCTACTACACGTCGCACCACAAATATGACCAAAAAACATCAATTTGAGCCTGTGAATGGCTATGTGAGTTGAATGGACTGACAAGAATAAGAGGGGTCAATTTGTTTCTGCTGTGAGCCAATAGGTTGACTCCAAACGACACCCCAAAATGATTTTAGAGACATCTAACCATCTTCCTCAAATTATAAACTCACAGCGAATGGAAACAAACTAAATACATTAGTTCAACTATGGCTTCCACTATTTCTATCCTAAAGCTGTATGTCATATTAGAATTAGGAAGATCTAGAAGATAGAAAACAAGCACAAAATGTTATAAAACTTCATTGATAAATAGAATGAAAAGAGCTATCTAAATAGGAAGTAGCAAGAGATCAAGATCCACAAGATGTGGAAATCAAGATCAAGATCCACATGAAGTGGATAGAAGTGAGGTGTGAACTCAACTAATCATAACACTTAAGTAAGCCAGATGTAAAGCTAAGTGTACACCAACAAAAAAAATAACAAAAAATACCAATACATTCACAATAGGCACAAGCTAGTATGGTGCACTAAAAAATGACACATAAGCTCAATTCCCACATTATTGTGGAAAAGTTTAAATGCAGGGAAAACTAAGAATTCTGACTAACAAATAAAATCTTCTAAAATTTATTCTTCCATAATCAGAAATAATTTCACTAGCAAGTAACTTGTGAACATTCTTTATACTACTAGAATCACATTGTTATAATAACACTAAAATAATTTCAATTGTTTGAAAATGAATCGAAATAATGAATTTGTAACAAAAATTACATCATAACAAAGCTTAAAAAATTTAAAAACCCAATTTTCCATTTTTATGGAGAACCACACCTAATTAGGTTAGGTGAAGAACTACATATTTTAAGATAATTACTTAATATAATATGAATAATTTCAATCATATAATACCCCATTATTTCCCAATTCAATAAAATGCTATATTCAAATGAATCTTCCAAAGCATTATATCTAAATAAGTATATATCATAGACTAAATTTATGGCATATTATATCAAGGATATTAGGTAGTTAATTTTTAAATTTTTATATAGGTTCTATTGATTTTATAACCTTGAATGCTGAAAATATTTATAATCCAAAGATTGGAATTATAGAAATTATTTTTCCTAGATGCTCTAAATTTCCTCCAACTATCAAATATTTCATTGACATCTTCTAAGGACAAGACCTTTTTCTTAGAGTGGCCAAGTGGAAAATTAATATTCACACATGTGTGAACCCTAAATAAATAAATAATAACAAGAACTAGTGCATGGTCTTATGAAGGAAAAGGTCAATCCTGTGATTGATTGTGGCTAAACTAATAATTGTTAGAGCCAATTTTAAAATTCAATATTCTCTATATTCTATTTTCTAATTTAAGACTACTTAATAGAGAACAAATTTAGATTTAATATTGCAATTTATGCTTGAATCAAAGTGAATAGTCTACCAAGAGTTTAGTTGATAGATAACAATTATTTGATCTCTTGAAACCTTGAATTGTAGCATAATTTAGCCAACTCTAATTGAATATGTATATAAGTCTATCGACAATTAATGAAATTATAATTTTTCTTTTAAATTTTTAAACTACTAAATTAATATTGGAAAACCTAATTTTTGTTCTTATGATTACGATTTCATTGATTATTTGAGAAGATTGTACTATGCAAAACTAGCCAAGGCTATGGTATAATTTTTTCTAATGAATGAAGCTTAGGGAGCCTGAGAAAATCCACCTATGAAGCCACGTACATGAAAATACAGTACAATGGTGCGTTGTGAAACTGAAAGATACAGTTTAATTATACATTAATAAATCATCTACTTAGAATTTTTTTATAAAAAAAGTTAATTTAATTACCCTTGTCTATTGTAAATCCTAATTTCTTAACATGGATAATTCAATAGGAAAAAAAATAAACTATTTTTTTAGGAGTGTTTTTATCTTTTTCTTTCTTTGACTAAATCCTTGAACATTTTGTATCCCCAATGACATGGACACTCAAAAAAATTAACATACAAATTGAAATTTTAGACCTAAAGATGAAATTAATGAGACTATAATGTATTCCACATCTATAAATGAATCAAGAAGGAAATCAATACTAATCTACACCCAAAATCCCCATCTAAATTAAGTTGACCAAGCATTTAACTTTTACAATCATAAAATATTGAACTTTTAAATGCATTCGTGATTATAGATTTCAACTTAATGTAGTCTTCACGGATCAAGATCATACTACATTCAAGTTTACATCTTAATAAGTTTCAAAGTCCATAATGATTACCAATTCTTTAGAAATCAATGGCCATTGATACCTTAGACTAAACTAGCATATTAAAAAAAATTCTTTATAATGAGAAGCAATTGCACATCACCATGGGCACTGAAATTTTTAAACTACTAACCTTACCCTATTAGTTAAATAGATTTTGTAAAATACCCAAGTTTTGCTTGAACGTAAGGATTTAATATCTTGGAGAAAATGGGACTTTAGTAAGTTTCAATTTTAGTAGTAGTGGAATCTCAAGTATGAACAAATTTTTCCTTACTAATTCAAGTTGACTAATGAATTGAAGTCTAGAGGCTAGAAAATTATTTAAGCCTACACTCCATGTTTTATTTATAAGTCTCTCCAATATTATGTCCTCTTTTTTTTCTCCATGATACTTTGGGATGTTAGAGTTTTTTAGAGAATGCACCACATGTCATCCAATAGGTCTGACACTTTTCTAAGCTATGAAAAGATATGCCCTCATCAATAATTTCCTCATGTACTCACTAAATTGCACACATGCATCACATGGATGACTTAGAAACTTAAACCCATATATGAGTTAAATTTGATTGATTCTCTCCTTTATATAGCACTGCTTGAAATTGATTGCATTGGTGGACTTGATTCAATGAGTGAATTCTAGTTAATCTATATGTGTCCCTTCTATAGTCTAAATTGTAGAATAGTAAGATCTTGCATTCAAAAGATGATCCCATTAGCGTTTAGGTAAACTTGTAGCTTGTGACCAAGACAAAAATAGTTGGTACATGTTGCAAGTGATATTTAATGGGTTTCCATATACAAAACCTCATTGAGTAGAGATCTTGTAACTATCTCTCAACACATTAGACTAGAGTTCTTTTGGGTACTAACTAATGTGTGTACTTGATGGCAAGAATGGTAACAAGCGGGAGCCTCAAAATTGTCTCCAATATGTAATTTTTTCCACCAACAATCATAAAATGAAGAAATATAAGAAAAATATTTTAGAACAAAAAAGAGATAAGGATGAAGAGAGAAATATTAAATATTTGTTATTGAGTTTTTTTTAAGTGACAAATTGGCCTAGGTTCTAGAATTATTTTTATAATCTCTAAGACATCTATATAATGACACATCATGTAATGTTTTTATCATCAATATATTTAGATGCAACATCAAAGTACTTTGTATGATCAAATGATCATAAGTAAGAGAATGAGAACAAGCTTTAACATTTAAGATTTATAAATTTTTAATATTTTATGTGTTTTATGTGCATAATGATTAGAAAAAAAAAGTATTTTCTATAACATATTATATTTTTATTTTTCTATATTGTGTGTTTGCATCTATCTCCATTGACCACAAACAAAATGACTTACGAATAGAAATTATAGCTATTTTAAGACAACATTTTTTATTAACATGACTCATTTTATAATAATTAATTGTACCATTCTCCACATAAATAGATAAAGGAAGGAAATTTCATAATACATCAAACAAAGTTGATGTTTAGTGACAAAATATATTTCCATCCTATATTCAGATCCCAACATAAATTATATTCTTCAAAGCCTCTTTTTCCTCCTTATTCCCCCTTTAATTGGCATTGTGTGCATCTATTCCTCATTTTACATACCTCAAGATTCATATGTGTAAATGATTTTCTCTATGGATCCATTAGAAACTTGAAGGATGATCCCCACTATTTTACTCTTATATTGCAGTCATACATCAGATTCATGATAGTGATATTCACAATACATGCATCTTACCTGTTATTATTTTCACACTTAATTGAGGTTGTGTTCCAATTTCAAAATATCAAAATGGATTCTATGACTCAACTGAACAAAAATTTGTTTACAGGCCTCATTTTGTCATATTTTCTATAGAGAAAATAAAATCATAGATGTTGATATACATTCATTGATGATGATTTCCTCATGGAGATTGATTGGAAGGAATAATATAGTAAAACACAAGAAACAATATGTTACATTATAAGTTCATATTGAAAACATAAACAACTTTATAAGAGACAACTTAGAAAATGGCATGATCATCAAACTAGGTTGTTTAATGATTTAAGATTTTTATTTTTCTTCTTTCAAAAATTGATTGTAAGGATTTATTCATACTTTGGCTGACCAAAGTTTGTTTAAATAAATAGAGATGTCTTGTTTTTCTTTGTAATAGTAAGCTCAATAAAGATGAAAAATCCTTATTATAAAATACTATACTATTTATTAGAAAATGTAAAAATACTCTACAAATTCATGCTCTATTTTTGGTTGTTTATTGATGGTTGGATCTGGTCCCTAATGTTTCTTGTTGGTTGGGTGGTGGTTCTATTGCAAGGTGTTGATCTATCTTTTTCCCTACTATTTAGCATTGGTAGTTCTACTAGCCGATAGGCTTAGTTTCATTTTTTGGTTGGGTTTTGGGGCCCTTTCCCCTTCTTTTGTTATCAAAATCATTTATACTTCAAGTAGAAAATTGGAAAAAAATAAACGTTTCTAGTGCAAAGCTTTTAAATTTTCTTCAATGGTGTCCAAGTGCTCAATATTTTGTATGCTATCTAAGCCTTTTTCATATGGTTCTTTCACCTACTATATGTTTGTTTTATTTCTAAGTTCATTGATATAATAGAGTTATACCAAAAAATGATGTTTTATTTATTGAATTTAGAAAATGTGTTAATTAAAATTGAGGATTTATTTTTAGATTTAGGAGTTTGACAAATAAAATATTATTACATTCATTTATGTGTTTCATAATTTTCATCCAAACAAAAAAAAATATTATATTGTACTTTTCTTTTTTAAGTCTATTTTTTATTTTTCTAAGTCTCATCTTTTAATTTAAAATAATTTCAAAATTAAAAATTATGGGATTTTTCATGTCAAAAATTATTTTAATATAGGAATCAAAGTATATGAGTAAAATTTATGAGGGTTTTTAGAGGTTTTGGAAGGGGGTTTTTAATTTCAACTTGCATGACAATTTTGTAGTAATATTTATGAGGATTAGTGATAAAGTAATACGATATTAATTAGTTGGATATCTTAAATAAATTTATTTTAAAAATATTGAGAGATCAAACTCAGAACCATATACCAATTTAAGAGTTATATTATCTTATTTTAAATTATTTTAAATTAATTATATTGTTAATTTCATTATTTATTTGAAGAGATATTTTTTAAATTCACTTCTTGTTATTTTATAATTACTTTGTTTTTATTTTATTTTATTTTAAAAAATTAATAAATATTGTATCTTTATATGTAAGGGTTAAAGTTGAAAATTGTGTCACACTTTTATAAAAGAATGACCAACATAATTGTAGTTTTTCAATTTATAGTATATAAAACTAATATTTGTTCTTTCAATATCAAAATAAACTAATGAAATATAGATTTAAGTGGCTTATATTTATAATATTTAAATTTATTTTTTGTCTATTTAAGAGAAGAATTATAATTGATATGTATATATATAACTATGCAAAAGATGAGAAAATAAAATTTCTCACATAAATAACTTGAAAATATATTACATGAGAAAAATTAATCAATATTTTAATTTTCATAATTTTTTGACATCAAACTTAATCAAAATATCGTAATTTCCATAGGACATCATCTTTTGTTTAATTTTTTATCATTTTAAAAATATATACCTTTTTGGTGAAGACTCTCTCCTCTGTATATATTTGTTTTAAACGTATATATTAAATTTCTAACTAGGCTCATGTTGACCTACTTATAATAATATTCAAAATAATTATATATTTGTAGAGTATTTTTTCATTTTCTAATAAATAGTCTAGCTAAATAAATATTTAGGTGAAGTAAATTATTTTTTATAAATTATTAAAATAGTGAGTTGGCTACCACATAAATAGTTTTGATTGATACATATTCAATCAAAATAGCTTCTATTGATTTTATTTTTCACTAAAAAAAATTCAATTCTTAATTTTTTTAGTAAAAAAATTACTATAAAAATTATAGTATAATTTTGTAAATGAAAGTGAAGAAAATTCATGCAAGGATTTTTTGATCTAAACACTATAAATTTTTAGGTAATTTTTTTTTTTTTAAACAAAAGTTTAATATATTTTTTCAATTAATTTTGTATAGTTCAAAGTAAAAAAAGTGATCCTATATTCAATTAGCTTGATAAGGACTATCTCCCTTCACACGACTCAACATTAAACATAAATGAAATAGGTTTTAGATTATTATCTTCTTGTCACAATGGAGAGACAATCCCATAATATTTTTTTTTTTCTTAGATAAGTAATGTAGGGCCCTAACCCTTACAAAATGAAAAACAGAGCCAAACAACTTAGCAAAACAAATTGGTCCAACACAACCAATTAGGGAGAAACAACAAGACAAAAAAAACTACTAGCAAAAGACCAGTAAAAAAACACAAACTGTGAGAAATTTTTTAAGGAACATATCTTAAACCAAGAAAAGCCTCAAAGGGAAAGTTAAACGAAACCATAATCTTCTTAGAAAAATGCTTCATATTTTTATGAACCATTATCTAAGGATAATCAAAAACTAAAATTGATAAATTTTGATCTAAGGGGGAAGACTCCCCTCTAGAGTAGCACACAAGAGGAACCATTGATACTTTATGTGAAGCATATAAAACCAAGCTTGAAATATTAGGATTTAAAACATCATTCTCCAAAACATGGGCAGTAGGAGAAGTAGTATAAATAGCATTAGGAACAACCATAACCAAAGATCACACAATAGTATCCATAGGAGGAGTAGCATCCACCATAACCAATTCATGTGAAGTAGAAATAACATACAAAGGATTGTAGGGGCAACAAGAGTGTCCACAAGAGGAGCATGAACCCCCACATCAATATTTTTTTTCCTCACAGAAGGAGAAGGAGACCTTGAATCTTCATCAAAAGAAAAAAAAATTAATAGCAAGGTGCACTATTAAGTGCTCATAGAGTGAGTTATTCCACTAAGTAGAAGAGAAAATAGTGTGGGAGCCATGAGAATAGTCATAGGGCTAGTGACAAACAAAAAAATAGTGTATGTAGTGAAATAGAAGATCCTTGTAATCCACCATCTAAGACCATGACCAATCATTAACCTACAAAACTACCTCACCATGTAGAGTGGTGTAGGAGCACCCATAGGTTGCCATAGGTTGTCTAGGAAACCTAAGCAATCTATCTTAGTTGAATTTTTGTTGTGAATTGATTAGATGAAGGTCATGTTGACCAAAAAGTAGGTGTAATAGGGTTTTAGATCAATAGGAGGCTTAGGATTATTGTAAGGTGCAAAGAGGGATAAGAAGTTGTCTTGCAACTGTGCAACATTTGAAATGTTTCTGAACAATGTTGATAGTTGGAGCTACAACCGACCAAGAAGAGCCCAAGTGAGAGGATAACTGTTTGGTGTTCCTATTTATGGGATGCATTAGCATTGGATTAAGGTTGGAATCCTTTCATATTGTTTAATTTTTTGAGTTCAAGAAAAACATATGTGAATTCTATGTGAAATTTATGGTTTTTGTTTTGCAGTGATGTTTTAATGGATTAGTTTTGGAACTGTAACTCATGCATGATGTAGGGTAGTTGTTATTTGAATTATGTGTGGCATTGGATAGCTTGTTAATTTATCTTTAAGCATTTTTTTGTAAATTGTTTGTGTTCTACACTGTTGCTGGTCTAAACCAGGCAGTTTGTAAAGAATGGAGTGTTAGTTCACTTTCCCACCTTACAAATTGTACGGCCCTTTGGGGTTAGTGACTAGAATCCATGGGTGTACATATAGTATGATTTAGAGCCTTTTACAACACAAGATCTTTTGATGGAGTCTTATCCTAGGCGAGCCAGAGAAGAGCCCGGTTAGGAAAGACCATAGTGCAGAGCACTTAATTTGCAGAGGTGTTAACTTTCTGACAAATTTCCTTTCGAAGAAGGAAGATATGAGTCTTACCAAGGTATGGTAAAGAGGAAGAGTCTCTACCAATCCTTTTGTGAGGGAATAACTTAGCAAGTTGCAGAGAAGCCAGGAAAGGGCTTAAAAAGCCTTAGTTTTGCTCATTTTTAGGTTAGGGCATTGTACGGTCAGTTGTTGCCAAAGACCCCAAAAATTCTTGAGATGTGGGCATATGAACCAAGAATCCCAAGAGAATATTGGGGGTTTCTTTGGAAGGAAATTAGGAAAAACCCTGATTTCTCAGAGAAGGAGACCTAATAGGGCTACCTGCCTTCTAGGCCTAATGAAGGAGTTTGGTGAAAGTGACTTGCAGATGGAGCTAGGTGGATTCCTAACAACCCTAGTAGGATGGATTGAAGCTTTTGGAAGAACCTCCAAACCTCTTTAAAAAAATTTCAAGAAATTGGAGGTTAGTAGCCTTTAAGGCAGATTAAGGGCTAGCGGCTAGTGCTACAAGATTGCACCAAGTTTTGACTTGGAAGAAGGAGCTTTGTTGATAGTTGGGTTGGCAAGGAGAACCAGGGGATCCTAAGCAAGAAGAGGTCCTATAGGTTGCAAGTGGTGGAGAAAGACACCCTAGAGGTCTTCCAAGAAAGACTTAAAGCATGAATTGTTGAGTTATTCACCCAACTTCCCTATCAGATTAGTATCAGAGCCCCGAAGAGATTTGGGATTGATTATTGTATGTCAAAGATTGAGTTTAGTGGTTCTATAATCATGGTCACAAATATAGAATTGTCCAAGATGGTCAAAAATCAGGAGGAAGACAATAGGCTATTGAGGGAAAGAATAGCCCAACTAGAGCAAGTAATGAGTACCAAGACTAATGAGGTCAGTGATAAGTTGGAAGGAAGAGTACCCAAGAGTGAAGAGGTTTTAGATGAAGACAAGACCCCTGAACCTAACCCGATTTTGCAAGAAGAGCCTTTCTTGAAGGCATTGAAGGCTATGAGTTGAAAAGCACTTGAAGGCATACCACTGTTTAGTGGAAAATTGGAAGCAGATCTGGTCATGGACTAGATAGAGGGAATGGAAAACCATTTTGAGTGTGATGGAGTCACTGAAGCACAGAAGGTAAAAGTGGAAAAATCAAGACTGAGAGGTTCTTCTTTGACATGGTGGAAGTTCATCCAGACAGAGAGAGAAAAGGAAGGCAAGAAACCTATTTTGCACTTGGAAGGGAATGGCTGTGAAAGTGAGAGAGGCATACATGCCAGATGACTATGAAATTCAATTGCGTAAGAAAAGACAGAGCTTGAAACAAAGAGACCAAGATGTAAATTCCTATGTAGAGGAGTTTCAAAAACTTTGCATGAGGTCTAATGTATTTGAGGATGAAAGCCTTAAGATGGCTAGATACCTTAATGGTTTGAAGTGGAACATACAAGAGGAGATGACTCTTGTAAGTCCCAAAAAAGTGCACCAATGTTATCAATTGGCTATAAATATTGAAGAGAAAAGTAAAAGGATACAAGATCAAACTTCCAAGAACAAAGGAAAAGGTAGAGATCAAAGAGGACATAGAGGTGGATACCAAGGTAGAAAGATTGAACAAAGAAGACAAGGAGGGTCTAAACTCACAGAGGATGGAAATGAAACAATTTCTAGACTAGATTATGGAAGAGGTAGATGAGTGTCAAATCACCAGAGGTTAGCCAGATTGAGTTAGAAATGGGGGAGAACTTGATGTTTAGAAGGGTTCTAATTAGGCAACCATTCAAAGAGAAGCCAAAGCAAAGGAGAGCCTTATTCAGAATGAGATACAAAATACTTGGGAAGGTGTACAAAGTTATAGTGGATTCAGGGTCCACTGATAACATCATCTCAGAGGAAGCAGTAAAGAAGCTAAAGTTGGAGAAGATGCCCCATACTAACCCTTACAAGGTGACATGGCTGAATAAAAGGGAAAGTATCCTTGTGAATGAGAAAACATCAATGGAATTCCCCATTGGAGGATACAAAGAAAAACTGGTTTGTGATGTGTTGCCTATGGATGCATGTCATCTTCTATTGGGGAGGCCATGAAAATATTATAGAGGAGCTATCTATGATGGAAAGGAGAACACCATCTCATTCAAGAAGGATGGTAAAACATTTAAGTTATAGTCATTGTTGGATGAAGAATAAGTATAGTCAAAGACCCCTAATGTCTTGTTAAGCGGTATCTAGATGATATACTCATGAATGAAGGGCTTAAGGATTTCACAGGGATATTTGTGGTAGTGTATCTAGATGATATACTCATCTTTAGTAAGACAACAAAGGAACATTTGAAGCATGTGGAGATGGTACTTAATAGGTTGCAGGAGGAGAGGTTAGCCATCAATCTAGAAACGTGTGAGTTATTCAAGCAAGAGCTTGTGTATTTTGGGTTTGTAGTATCCCAAGGGTCATTGAAGATGGACCCAAGCAAGGTGGAAGCTATTATAAATTGGCCTACACCAACTACTGGGACAAAGGTAAGGAGTTTTCATGGGTTGGCTCAATTTTACAGAAATTTCATAAGAAACTTCAGTGGCATTTGTGTACCAGTGCTTGATACTATCAAGGGTGGTCTAAAGACTAAATTTAAATGGACTCTTGAAGTAGAGAAGGGTTTTGAGAAATTGAAGCAAGAAGTGGCAACTCAACCCATCCTTTTGTTACCTAGCTTTGATAAGCTATTCATAGTGGAATGTGATGCGAGTTGAATTGAAGTAGGAGTACTAAGCCAAGAAGGAAGGCCTATAGCTTTCTTTAGTGACAATCTCAATGAGGCTAAAAAGAAGTATTCTACTTATGACTTAGAACCATGTTCTCTAGTGAAGACTCTTAGAAAGTGGAGACATTATCTCCTACCTATGGATTTTGTAGTATTTACAGATAACCAGGCACTTAGCTACATCAACACATAAGAAAAGTTAAGTAATAGGCACTTGAAATGGATGGAGTACCTCCAAGCCTTCACCTTTACTATCAAAAACAAGAAAGGATAATTGAACAAGGTGGGAGATGCATTGAGTAGGAGGTTACTGATAGTGCAAGAGATTCAAATCCAAATCCTTGGGATAGAGAGTTTCAAGGATCTCTATGGAGAAGATGAAGACTTCTCTGAAGCATATAAGGTATGTTCTGATTTTGATAATCATTTTCATAGTCAATTCTCAGAGAATACACTGTAGAGTGGAATTTTGTTCAAGGGGAATTGGTTGTGTGTTCCCAAAGGTTCAATGAGAGAGAATCTCATCCAGGAGAAGCACAATGGTAGCCTCAATGGTCATTTCGGTATCAACAAGACAATGGAGTTGGTACAAAGGTTCTATTATTAGCCCAAGTTTCCAAGGGATGTTAGAAGATATGTGGATCAGTGTGTAAATTGCATGAAAGCCAAGGGGGGAGCTAGCAATGCAGGTTTATATCAACCTCTACCTATTCCCAATAGACCATGGGAATGCATTAGTATGTATTTTTTTGTAGGACTCCCTAAAAATAAGACAAGGTTTGATAGTGTTTATGTGGTGGTAGATAGGTTCAGTAAAATGAGTCATTTTTTTCCTTGCAAGACCACCCATGATGCTAGTTATATTTCTCATCTCTTCTTCAAAGAGATTGAGAGGATCCATGGATTACCATTGAGCATAGTATCAGACAGAGATGTGAAGTTTATGAGTGATTTTTGGAAAACTCTATGGAGCAAACTAGGTACTAACTTATCTTTTGGTCTAGCTTACCATCCTCAAACAGATGGAAAAACTAAGGTGGTAAATAGATTTTTAGGTAACCTTCTAAGATGCCTAACCAAGGAGTATGGTCAGACATGGGACTTGGTCATATCACAAGCTGAATATGCATACAATGATAGTGTGAACAGGGCCACAGATAGGAGTCCTTTTGAGATAGTATATGGTGTGCACCCAATAGGTGTGTGTGAGCTCAAAGATCTAGGAGATATGGAGCATAGGAGAGGCCATGCAGAGGATTTCTCTTAGACCATGAAGGAGATTCAAGAGCAAGTGAAGAAAACAATCACAGAGGCTACCCATAAGTTGAAAAATAAGGTGGATATGTCTAGGAAAGATATCCAATATATAGTAGGTGAATATGTTATGGTCCAGCTCAAAAAATATAGATTGTAGAAAGGAGTACCAACAAACATGCAGATGAAGAGTGGGACCATGTAAAGTATTAGGTAGGTATGGAAAGAATTCTTACAAGGTGGATCTTCTTGCAGAATTAAGTATTTCACTAGTGTTTAATGTAGCTGACTTAATCAAGTATAAAGGACTAGTGACTGATATGAATTTGAATAGTATGGATGTATTGGAGGATGTGAGTATTGTAGTCTTACCTCCTCAAGACAAGTTTTAAGTAGATAGGATCTTGGAATCCATAGTGAAGAAGTCTACTCAGCACAAGGTGTACATAGAACACCTCATATAGTGGAAAGACAAACCAGAGTCTAAGGCTACATGGTTGGAAGAAGCTCATTTCAAGAAGTGTGGCATTGATCTGTCTCTGATCTCCCCCCACATTCCTTAGTGTTAGTGCAAAGGGGGGGAGAATGGTGCAGGAGCACCCATAGGTTGCCATAGGTTGTCTAGGAAACCTAAGTAATCTATCTTAGTGGAATTTTTTTTGTGAATTGATTAGATGAAAGTCATGTTGATCACAAATTAGGTGTAATAGGGTTTTAGATCAATAGGAGGCTTCGGATTATTGTAAGGTGAAAAGAGGGCTAAGAGGTTGTCTTGCAACTATGCAACATTTGAAATGTTGCTCAACAATGTGGATAGTTGGAGCTACAACCAACCAAGAAGAGACCAAGGGAGAGGATAAATATTTGGTGACCCTATTTATGGGATGCCTCAGCATTGGAGTAAGGTTGGAAGCCTTTCATATTGTTTAAGTCTTTTAATTCAAGAAAAGCATATGTGAATTATGTATGAAATTTCTGGTTTTTGGTTTGCAGTGATGTTTTAATGGATTAGTTTTGGCACTGTAACTCATGCATGATGTAGGGTAGTTGTTCTTTTAATTTTGTGTGGCATTAGATAGCTTGTTAATTTAGCTTTAAGCAATTTTTTGTAAATAGTTTGTGTTCTACACTGTTGCTAGTCTAAACTAGGAAGTTTATAAAGAATAGAGTGTTAGTTCACTTTCCCACCATACAAATTGTATGGCCCTTTGGGATTAGTGACTAGACTCCATGGGTGTACATATAGTAGGAGTTAGAGCCTTTGAAAACATAAGATATTTTGATGGATTCTTGTCCTACCCGAGCCAGAGAAGAGCCTGGTTAGGAAAGACCATATTGCAGAGCACTTAATTTGTAGAGGTGTTAACTTTGTGATAAATTTCCTTTTGGAGAAGGAAGATATGAGTCTTACCAAGGTATGGTAAAGAGGGAGAGTCTCTACCAATCCATTTATGAGGGAATAACTTAGCAAGTTGCAGAGAAGCCAGGAAAGGGCTTAAAAAGCCTTAGTTTTGCTCATTTTTAGGTTAGGGCATTGTATGGCTAGTTGTGGCCCAAGACCCCAAAATTACTTGAGAGGTGGGCATATGAACCAGGAATCCCAAGAAAAGATTGAGGGTTTATTTGGAAGGACTTTAGGAAAAACCCTGATTTCTCGGAGAAGGAGACCTAATAGGGCTATTAGCCTTCTAGGCCTAATGAAGGAGTTTGGTGAAAGTGACCTATAGATGGAGCTAGTTGGATCCCTAACACCCCTATTAGGATGGATTGAAGCTTTTGGAAGCACCTGCACACCTCTGTAAAACCATTTCAATAAATTGGAGGTTAGTAGCCTTTAAGGCAGATTAAGGGCTGGAGGCTAGTGCTATAAGATTGCACCATGTTTTGACTTGGAAGAAGGAACTTTGTTGATAGTTGGGTTGGAAAGGAGAACTAGGGGATCCTAGGCAAGAAGACGTCCTATAGGTTGCAAGTGGTGGAGAAAGACACCCTAGAGGTCTTCCAAGAAAGACATAGAGCATGAATCAGTGAGTGATTCACCCAACCTCCCTATCATAGAGCCTTCGAAAGATCAACCTCCACAAAGATCCCAATAAAAGAGGTATGATTAAAACTCTTGGAAGCATTATCCACTCTCAAGAATCTACCAATAGCATTACCAATTCCCTCATAGGTAGAGGAGAACTATAACTTTAAGGGAAGATAAGGAAATCTTACCCAAATGGGCATAACATGTAAGGGTTCATTAAAAGGATTAAAATAATGAACGCAAGGTCTCATGGAGAGGGGATGAGAGTCCTTAACCCATAAACCATAGTCTAGAAGAGTCTGCCTATCCTCAAGATAGCTGAAATATACAACAAAAAAACCCCTTGTAAAAAGGTAAATCTCCATCAAACCATCATGCAGAGGAGACCAATGGTTGGTGATCCAAAGGTGAAAATTAGGGAGGTAAGGCTAGAAATAAAAAAATCTACAAATAAGAGCATTCTTAGAGTAAAACGCAATATTTTTAGAAACTTCCTTACTAAGAGAGATAACAGGAGCATTGTCTGCACACCACAAAGGATGCACAAATCCCTCCCTTAGCCTCTGAGAGTTCACAACATCAACAGAAGAAGGCTAAGGATGAACACCCAACCCCCTAGCAAAGTTCAAGGAAGCCTGAACCATGTCCACAGAAGCATCCACATTAGGGAAAGGGACTACCACAATAATCATAGCCACCCCATAACCAAAAATTTTCTCTCCCACACCAACTAAAGGCACATAGATAGTCAGAGGACCCACACGATTAGGAAGTAATGATGAATCCCTATGCACAACCACCACCCCTACTATTTATGCTATTTTTGTGTTATGGGGATGTTAAATTTGATATATGATTTTATAAGCCCATTTGACATACAACACTAGATTTGAAAATATAATTTATCGCACAAACAAAACTAGAAAACTAAAAATCAACTTCAAATATGAAACAAAGACATAGAGAATAACCTATGATGAAAATTTGAGATTAAATTGGCTAGTCTAGGGTGCAAGGCTCCCTAGCCTAAACTCTTCCTTTTTGACATCTAAAAGCTTTGAGATATGGTTTAAGGTCTTCACTTTTCTTTCTAAGATTGTCATGTGTTGAAACCTCCAGATCTAACTTTCACAAATACAAATAGGGGAAAATATTATGTTGTATATGGAATTACCTATTCAAACCTTGTTTTGTTATTTCTACCCCCATGTATAGAGATTGATGATGATCAAGAGGGCATTCCATTGAATGAGTAGAGGCCAAAAACCCAATAATTGATTTGAAATTGATAAATGACAAATGATAATATTACTTTTATGAGAAAACCCTTGAAAATGAGATTCCACACACAAGTTGATTGATGCCTTGATTTAGACCTACAAAAGGTTAGATCACACACATAATGGATTGCTAAATTTAGCATGTAGAGGATAACTCAGTACATCTCCATGATTTGGCATAATTGATGATCAACCCTAGTTAGTTTTGTGTTTTAATTTTGAGGGAAACTGAAAAGAGTTGATCCTATTTAATCTATTTGTTGGATCTAGGATCTCTTTTAATATTCTACACTAATCGAACTAAATATCAACAAAACAGACATATATATATGATCACCATGTACTAAAGAATGAAAATGAATTAATATAGTCTTCAATGATTAATTTTTGAGACTATTTTTCAAGATTATTTCTTCTCTTAAATCGCCATGTACCTTATCCCTTCTAGTAATATAAATTCTTATGCATGAAAATTACATGTTCAACAACCTTTAATTTTTAGCCTTGCCTAATAACTATAACATTATTTGGTGCCTCTTCTTCTTAAGTCCATTTAGATACTTTCATATTTCCTTACTCATTTTCTATTTTTACTAAAATTTTGTTTCCTTCAATTATCTTTCCATAAAAAAATTCTTATTTTGAATTAATTATTCTTTAGTACTATTTTTGAGTGGGTGAGTTCCCTAATTCATAGGTTTAGGAAAAACTATTTAAATCTTAGCTCATTGAATTAGCACAAATTATCAATCATTTCCTTGTTATTTTAATTGTGAAATAAAGTTCCCCTCCTACAATATTTTGTAGATATTGGCCTACTTATGTACATATCTATGCTCCTTGTCCCTTTGTTGGGCTAAAAACATACCTTTAATACTTACTTCAAAACCAAGACGAAACCATATAATCTTCCCTACATATGACTAACCTAGTGCACATCAACATTCCTTGAACACTTTAGACAACTTGTCAAGATAGTATTTCACAAATGATACAAGGAATCATCTCATTTAAATTATATTAATAATCTTTCAAACTAAAATATAAGATTAATCTTAAAATATTAAATTTAAAATCAACCATCTAACTTTAGTCTGAGTTATCAACTTTACACAACGTGATCTCAAGAATATTATTGTGTGTACATTAGATTTCACATAGGTTATTTTAATTAAAATAAATATTTAATCAATTATCATGATTAGCCAAAAATGATAGTTAAATTGAATATTGTTCATACTAATTAAGTCCATAACAACTAAATGTCAAAATAAAATTTTATAATCAACCAATCATGATAAATATAACTATGAGACATAGGTAGAAAATTTAGAATCTTATTATAGGGTCCCAAAATAATCACTAAATATTGGCCTAATTCAAAATCAGGAATTGTAGGGTATTACAAACTCTAACATGCCTCAAAACTTATCCACTATCATTAATTGAATCAACATTGAAATTTATTTGTTTTGGACTAAATTCCCACCATAATATTTTCCACCTTTTTAATAAAATATTTATCAATTGTATTTAATTATTGGGAGTTCCAATCATGACATGTGCTCATGCAAAAACAAATTATAATTTTTTGAGTATGTATTGAAAGTACTCATCCCTAGGGTATTTATTGTTTAATCACTTTGAAAACAAAAGAGGATAATATATTCACATGTATACCTTTAGAATTTTAAAATTCTCACATAGCAACTAATTTTTCTTCACGAATCATATCATACACCTTCAAGCTTACTCTTATTGTATGTTGTAGACTAAATCTTAACACTTGACTAATTTACAAAGATGTGTGAACTTGAATCCTTTCAAAATAAGCCCCACAATGCTCTTTAGCATTGTCCATATTGTGTCACTTCAAATAGCACCAAATACAAATTTTTTATATGAATAAAAAAAATTAGTGTTTCTCTAGACATGATTGTAAAAATATATATCACATTGTGTTAGAAAGGTTTGTATTACTATTACAATTATGACTTAGACTTGTAGATTGCCAACACTAAATTGTCTCTACCTTATTATCCACAATCTACTATTAGATTTCAAATATTAGTATTCTATTGCAATGTATAATAAAATAAAATTTATAGTCTAAAATATGAACAAACATTTATTTCCCATATTAACACAACATATCACCTTCAATTTATTTATATAATCAATTAATCATTCTAATATCCTATATCTAAAATCACTCTTAGTTAATTGATTTTATTAATTTAAAATTTTAAATATTTTAAATATGCCCTTTATTACCCTTCAATTATATATTTATATACACACTTGTAAATCGAATATAAGTATATATTTATAAAAGTTTAGTTTGCTAAAAAAAATCAGTTAAATAATAGAAGTCAAGTGGTTCTATATCTATACGCCAATTTAACTTCAATAATCCTAGAAAAAGAATGACAAAAATTGTTAACTAAAAGTGTCCACATGGTATTATTGTTTCCAACTTTACCAAATAAGATGGGAATATGAATAGTACAACTTACTGGTACTATATTGTATTCAACAACATCAAGGCAACAGTGGACTATATATGGACAAGAGAACTGAACAAGCACCAGTGTCACACAATCCTTGCACTACTCACCTTTAACCGAATATATATGTCACATCTAATTTGCAGATCTCTCTCAAGTATAAATTATTTTACATACATGCTGAACTTATCAGTATACAGTACTAGAAAATCTCAACATCATAAGAGTACTTTAATAAGAAAATCTTAGCATCAAGCAAAGGTTAATAAAGAAAAGCAATGATATAATCCTTACAAAGTGGACACTAGTGTAGTGAAACAAGAAGGAACAGCTAGCATTCATCTAGTATATAGTGACGTTGGATGAGGCTCCTCCATTCCTTTCTAGTCTTGCACAAACTTTGTGTCACTCCACCAGTTCTTACAGTCATACACAGAACAAAAGGTCTACAAACAAGTGAGAAGCAAAAGTATGCCAGTAGCCAAAAAAGTGAGACACTGCCATGAACCAAAGATGTATTTGTTAATGTACTCCATCACAGCAATGCTCCATCTCATATTATAATGCTTGTTGAAATCCGTTATAACTTGGTCTAGATACTTCACCTTTGTCAATTTCACACACTTACCCATGCCGTTCCACAGGCTCACCACTTTCCCCTCGTTTGCCAGGTGATTGCAAATTATGTTGCTATTTATCAGCAATCGAACATCTTCATCTTTGTCGATGATGTCGTTCATGAAATCTATGTAACGTGTGAAGATTAGAGCACCAAAAGCCGCTGAAGCTTCGAAGGCCACCGGATTTCTGAGAATGACTTCCGAATTGGTGTCCAGCTTCACTTTCGAAAGATAAAGAGTGGTAGTCATCGGGTCGAAGCGAATTGTGGTGTGGTCTCCATCGGTTGGAAGGAATTTTACTCCGACTAAGGATAAATCAGAGGCCCGGGGAATTGCCAGTTCGTCCTGTGTAGGAGGAGTTTCCACAGAGGAGGACCCTTCATCACCATCATCCTCATCTTTGTCAGTGGCCGAGGAGCCGAAGATAATAGTTAAAGGTCCCTTAAATGCGTGCAGGATTAGCAGATTTCCTACAATGATAAGAAGGCGCAGAGGTAACTTAACCAAAAGCTTCATGGCTCTCAATTTAAATAGACGGCGAGGAAGTGTTGTGAGGCGTCGAATAGGGCTAATGTTTAGTGAGGAAACAGCTTTCCATCCTACTTTCAGAGCCTGTGTAACATAGATTGTATCTGGTTACTCCTCCTTTTCCTCCTTGTTCCCCTTTGCGTTGGCATCGTCCATAATGGCTGCAGGGACAATTGAGTAATAGAGAACCTCTAGTAAGTGAGCCCGATCTCTTATACGCAGCCTTGAACTCTTGGGCATCTTGAACATAAAGGGCGACAATTCTTCACAGGCAAGACTTAGAAGATTCCAGAGACTTTCTTCCGCCTTGTCTTGAGAACCTAACAGCATCTCCAGTAGCTTCTTCAAGAGGAACAACAGTACCTGATTCTCAATCATCATTAGATCTCTCATAATTGCATTATGGGTGGCGCTCCTACCAGAAGGATCTAAAACTCTGCCCAATTCCTTCACATCAGATGATACATGTGATGAAGCCTTGTCCACCTATTTGACGGAGAACTGTAAGCACTCCAACATGAAGGAGGCATCCAAAGCCATGAGCCATGCCAGTGCTTCCTCCATGTAGTCCAGATATTTGTGATAGCACCCCCTTATCTGCCTCTCATGCTTCTTCATCTCACTGACTACAAATTCAAATGTTAAGTCTTCGACAATCCTCTTTTGGAATCTTCGAGCAGCAGCCACTTTATATCTTTCCATTTCAGAGAGATCTAATCTCCGTTGGTGATATGGTTCGATGGCACTCCTTGGGAACAATGAACATGGATACACAAGACTCTTTTTCTTCTTCTTGCTCGTCATTAATCTGAAGCTCCTCCTTGATTTGAACGACCCCGCGATCCTGATCGATATTTACCTCAACTGCAGCCTTTAATTCCATGCTTAATCCTATTCAACAAGGAATGATAGATCACATAAATCAAATAAACAAATAGTAGGCAAGCAAAGGCTTGAAAATATGTGAAACAATGCGGCAGAGGGTCCTCTATTTAGTGGCGAGCAAAAGTAAGGCAAATTAAATGGAAATTCCTATACCTCAAGCTTCACATGTGTAAATGCTTTTCACCGTGGATCCCATAATAGCCATATTCGCGGTGCGTGCATCTTATATATTTTTTTCACCCTTAGTGGGGCATGTGTTCTAATTTCAAACTATGGGGACTGGATTTGAATGCATCCGTGACTTGGTGTACCGGCCCCATTCTGTCATGGTTTATTTAATTTGTTTTAATATTAATTTTTTAAAATTTTTTAATAATTATTTTTGTTAAGAATTTAAAATTATTTATATTTGATTTGTTTTAGATTGAGAAATAATGTTTGGTTATGATTATATAATATTATTTATTTATTTATTTTTATAGATAAGTGTTATCAAGGGGATAGTGCCCATGTACATAGTATTTTAAGTAGTCTATTAGAGAAGATAAGGCCCCGTATAGGCACCCATGTCAGTCTACCCGTTGAAGTAACCATAGATGGTGGCAAGGAAATCACCTAGTTCCTCCAACCGCCGTAGGCAATCCAGTTCCAACCAGTTATCTTCTGTGTTCATGAAGCAATGGAATGGGTCCAGCTCATTGTTCATGATGCCTATGCGGAAGACTTCCCAAGCTTCTATCATGAAGTTAACCTGCTGGAGTCTGCGCTGCTCTACCGCCTCATTCTCCAAATCTTCGTCCACATCTGACACCAAATTCTTGATGTTTGAAGGATCAAAGTAAGCACCTAGCTGGCTTACCCAGCCCTCAGTCCAGAGCTCCATGACCATGTTTGTGATTGTTGCACAGTTCTAGAGGGAGATGTAATCATTGTAAATTACCACTACCCTCTCCCGAGAGCCAGTTATGTCCACCAGTGGCTTTAACACTGCTTCGTAGACCTGTCCATCGCAATGGTACGATCTTATGCATCCTCCATGAGTTACGATGCCTTGGATGGCCCTCCAGATCCTCGCATGGTAGACCAAAATATAGGCGTCAACACTGGATTTCAATCCTCTCTTGGCAACTTACACAGCTTATCCCAAAGTAATGCTCCATTTTCACTGGTTTGGCCATGGACCCAGCTCAATTTCTCCTTACCAGAAAGGGAGATCACATGATAACATATTGCCCTATAGGACTGACACTCGCCACCTAGACTGAGGGAATGTCAATTCATTTCCACTTGGGAGTGTAGCTTCCTGTAGATTGGATAGGAGAACCAGTACTTAGGGGTAGAGAGGATAGGCAAGGTATCTCTTTTGGGATTTTGTTCATACAAATGCCAAATCACAGGTTACCAACTCCTTTAGTCCGGCCCAGTAGTCAAGATCTGAATCCAACTCAAGTCCTTTTCCCTGCTATATAATAGCGTTAGCCAGGCAGTCTGCGGCTTTATTAGCTTGTCTATAGGCATGGCCTATGCAGAAATTATCTAATTTAGCCAGGAGCGATTTTATTTGGACCACCCAACTATCAAGGTGCCAGCTTGGAGAATGGTTGTTTACTACTACCTGGATGCAAACCATTGAGTCGCCTTCTATTTCTACTGATTTAATGCCTTTGCTAATGTAAAGCTGGAGTAATAGTGCCTCGAATTTGACAATGTTGTTGGTACAAACACCTAGGGATTTGGATGCCGCCCAAATGCAATTGCCCTCTCAATATCTTATGATGCAGCAAGCCCCGATGGTGCCTGGATTTCCTTTTGCAGCATCATTGAAGTTGAGTTTCCAAGGGTGTACTGTTGGTCCCTTCTAATGCACTAGCCTTTTGTCAAATTTGTCGCATGCGCTAGGGCCCAACCTTGGTCTTCTTAGCTTAGGCGATTCTTTTTGGATCTCTTCGTCCCATTTGGTGAACCGGATGTTTTTTCTCAACCTTGACCTATTATACGCCACCTCTATTACTGCTTCCCTTATCCAGGCAATTAGCTTATTATATTCTAAGGCTTCCCCTTTGAAGATTCTTTGATTCCTCTCTTTCCACAAGTGCCAGACAATCATTGAGAGTACTGAAATCCAGATACTCTACCAATATCCGTTAGTGTTTTTGATTTGCCAAGAGATAAGAAAATATTTTAAGTTTGCTTGTCTAGGTCCATAGATTTGGAATGTACTTTGGAGCTAGTCCCAGCAGGCTACAACCATTGGGCATGATATGAAGAGGTGATCAACTTCTTCTTCTTCATGTTCACAAAGTACACAACGAGCTAGGCTAGCCAACCCAAGCCTTTTTAGTCTTTCTGACATTAGGTAGCATTTGTGAAAAACAACCCAGAGGAACGTGCCTCCTTTGGGGAGAACTACTTGGTCCCAACAAATTTTTGCCATCTAATCTGTATTTGGTAACCAAGTTTGGTAACCAATTCCTATCTGTATTTGGTAACCAAGTTTGGCCATGTATTCGCCTGACTTTCCACCACACCAAATAATTGAGTCTTCTTCTTTGGATACACATACCACTCGCTTATCAAGTTCTTCTAGTATAGCCTCTTTTTCAACTTGATCCAACTGTGTATTTGATAAATCTCTTCAAATCACTCTCCCACCTTCACCCGTTTCTTCCTAATTAACGTACGTTGCCACCTCTATCCCCAAGAACACCTCCAGCCAATCCAAATCTTGATAAAGATCAAATTGCTCTGAAAGGATCCTAAAGCTATTCTAGGAATACGCCCAAAACTTTGCCTTGTGGCCATTACCAATTCTCCACGAAATATGACTTGTGATGAGGGGGCGACAAGCTTTGATGAATTTCCAAATAGTAGAACCTCCTTGGATATTCTCTATTGTGAGTATCCTATTTGGGGATTCATTGTCTAGGTACTTGTTCTGGGCAATCCAGTACCAAACTCTATGTGCTTGGCGATACATTTTCCAAATTAACTTGGCACGAAACACCAAGTTCTATTTTCAAATTTTCGTTAGGCCCACACCGCCTGCAACCTTTGGTAAGCATACTGTATCCCATCCTATAAGGGGTATTTTCTTCTCTCCTTTCGAACCTTCCCATAGGAATCTTTTGAGGATTCTTTCTAAGTCTCCTACTATTTTTTGGGGGGCTTCGTAGCATGCTAGGGTGTAGGTTGGGATTGCTGACATAACTAATTTGGCCATAGTTATTATGTCAGCCAAGGTCAGCCACTTGTTTTTCCAGGATTGAGCCTTATCTTTACATCTGTTTACCACCTCTCCCCAATGCTTGGATTTTCCTACCCCCTCAAAGATATGAACACCTAGAAATTTGGAAGGAAGTTTATCCACCTGAAATCCCAGAAGGGTTGAAATGGATTTTTGGGTCTTTGCTTTAGTGTTAAAGAAAAAAATCCTTGACTTCTCCTTACTCATTTTTAATCTTTACTTGGCTTCATACTGTGTCAAAGTTTCTTTGATGCATTTTGGCTCCCTCGTATTTGCTTCCCCAAAGAAAGTTGTATCATCTACAAATTGGGAATGAGTGTTTGGTTCTACATTTGGGGTTGTTGTTATGCCATGCTAGTCTACCAGTTGGTTCCTTCTTTTGATTGCACTACCTAGCACCTCTGCCATAATGACAAAAAGTGAGGGAGAGATGGGATGCCCTTGACGCAGACCATTAGTAGCCTCAAAGAAACAGTGAAGGGAGTCATTGACAAGGATTGAAAATCTAACCGTGGAGATGCATTGTTTGATTAATCAACACCATTCATTGTTGAAGCCCATGCGTTCCATAACTTTGAGCAAGAACGGCCAGGAGGTTTTGTCATAGGCCTTGCTTACATCCAATTTGATTAACATTTTGAGGTTATGGCTAACTTTTAGAGTCTGAACCACTTCGCTGATTAGAAGGATGCATTCCAAAATTTCTCTACCTGGCACAAAGCCACTATATTCGGGGGAGATGATTTTGCTAAGAAGTTTTTTGAGCCTATTTGCTAATACTTTGGCAATCGCCTTGTATAGTGTGTTGCACAAGGGGATTGGCCTATAATCCCCAAAGGACCTACATTCTTCCTTCTTGGGAATGAGTGCTATTACTGAGTTATTGATGTCTTTGACAAATATATTGGTCTTCCTAAATTGTTCCACGATGGACCATAGATCCTTTCCTAGGAAGCTCCAATATTTTTGAAAGAATCTGGCCAAAAACGGATGGGCCTTGTCGAGGTGCATTTCAAAGAGGGCTCTTTTCACTTCCTCTAATGAGACTGGTTCTGTTAGCATTGTGTTGTCATCTTCGCTAACCCTCCTTTCAATTGCATCTAGTATACTTCCTTCACTGACTACACTATAGTGGTAACGTAATAGGGATTTGAAAAAATTGACCGCTTCCCGTCCTACTTCCACGGTACCTTCCTTCTAGCTGCCATCCTGGGACTAATTTTTTTTTACTTTGTTAGCAGCCCTTCTAGCCAATACTGATGAGTGAAATAATTGAGTTTGAGTCCCCTTACTTGAGCCAGACCTCCCTAGATTTATCCCTCCAGTATATTTCTTCCTTCTTGAGTAATTCTGCTAATTCTACTTTAAGACCCTTCTCTAATAGGAATTCCTCATTTCTCATTCCTTCTGCTATTACTTTTTCGTTTAGGGTCTATAGTTCTAGCTCAACCCTTGCTTTCTCTATAAATATGTTTAGGAATTTTGACTTGTTCCATTCCTTGATCTTCTCCTTTAGATATTGTAATTTTTTTGCAAATTTGAAACTGATTGAACCCCCAATTCGACATTCTTTCCACCAATTCTCCAAGCGGATAAGAATTTGGTCATCTCTCCACCACATGTTCAAAAATTTGAAGGTCGATTTCCTTACTTCTAGGTCTTTGCTAATGTGGAGCTCCACCAGAAAGTGGTAAAAAATGGATACTGAGAGGATACGTGATTCAATAATAAGGTTAGAATTATGCCAACCAGGAGAAATGAGGAACCTATCCAACCTTTCTAAGATAGACGTTAAGTCCTTATGTCTGTTCGTCCATGTGAACATTCCATTGGTGGTCGAGTAGTCAGCTAATTCTAAGTGGGCCACAAAATCCCTGAAGTCAACCTGGGTTTGGGATTCCTTCCTTATCCCGCTACTTTTCTCTGATAGCTCCAAGATGGCATTGAAATCACCCCCGATGATCAAGCTTAATTTTGACAGGGGCTTTAGGAAGTCTAGTATCTCCTGCCATAATGTTGCTTTCTCATTTGTGCCTATGGGTCTGTAGATATTAAGGAGAGAAAAAGACAAATTCAACTCCATGCTGTAAACTATTGCCACCAGCCAATTTGTCTTAGAGCACTAGATTTTGATGGATACTATTCATTCCTTCCAAATCAACCCAATTCCCCTGAAGGCTCCCTCTAATTCATGAAAGTAGTTGTTCCATGTCTTAATGTAGGATAGGAAAGTTGCAGCCCTAAACAGTGAAAGTTTGGTTTCTTGTAGTAAGATGATGTCGCTTGTGCATGCTTGTAAGTAACACCTGACCAGGCGTCATTTTTCAAGGGCCTTTAGGCCCCTGACATTCCAAGTGGTAATTTTCATTATTTCCCAAGTTAGGCTATACCTCTCTCAGTACTTAGAAATTTGCTGATACTAGGGTATCTTTTGGTTGCCGTTTCTTCTTCTCTTAGTATTTTGGGTGAATTCCTTCCTCTTGTTTTCCCTTGTTTACCTATTTTACCCATTCTGAGATGCATGTCTATAGACTGTGTGATGCTTCTCTCCTTAATAATGCCTAGTTCATCTTCCAATTCGTGTTCTGATTCTAAGTGTTAGATGTTTGAAGGGTCCTCCAAACTTTTTTCCTCCCTAATATGTGGGGTAGTTACTTCCTCTGAAGGGCCTTCCATGTTGATAGCTCCATCCTTGTTTTGGTAGCAATTGGGTTCTGGTGCCTCCAGCACCTTAGCCTCTTCTCGATTTTCCTTGATTAGGCTTGGGACGAAGGGAAGATTATGCATTTCGAGCGGTGCCTCTTCCCTTGATTTTGGTTCTTTTTTATGTGGCAACTTTCTTCTCAGTTTTTTGCACTCTTTTTCGTTATGTGTTCTTGAACCACATTTCAAATAGAACCATTTTTCTTCTTCCACCTCAATTTCTTGGGTCTAAGATCTGTCGTCTACTTGAAGACGTATAGAATGAAGGATAGGGTTAATGGATGCCAGCCTCATTCTGGCGTATTTATATAGATCACCGACTATGATATCCATGTCTATGTCAAGCAAGGTCCCTAGTGTCCTTCCAATTTTATCTAGGCATTCCTCATTCCAATATTCAAATGGGAGATTATAGAGGTGAATCCAAACCAGGTTGTCATAGTGTTGAATTTGAGTGGGGTCAAAATTATGGTTCCAGGGTTGCATGTATAATGGGAAGTTGTCTTTCTGCCATTCTCCTTCATCTGTAATTTTCTTCTTGGTAACTTCCTCGCCAAATACTACCACGAAGCAGTTTTTTGGAAGAAAATGAATTAGCACTTTGGTATGCCAATTTTCTGCTATCCAATCCTTAATGGCCGATCTGCTAGGGTTGGTCCCGATGAAGTGAAAAATGAGTGCCATGTCCTTTAGGATCTCTGCATCTTCCTTGATTTCTTGGGATACATCTATTGTTAGGGTTTCCCTTTCTTCTTGTTTCTTGAGGGATTCAGATTGTGTCCGAATTTGTTCCCTTCGCTCTAGCTCGGGCTCCCGACTGGTGTTGTTAAGGGCTCTTTTCTTCTTGTGTTTTTTCGTATTCCTTGAGGGAGGAAACTGAGGTTGTGGATAATCCCTAACTCTATTCTTGCCTGTCCATTTTTGCTTGTTACTGAGGGTGTATCATGGCGTACACATCCGTTGGCCTCTTGCTACTTAGTTGAAGGTTGTTGCTGATAAAAGGAATGACAACTATCCAACCATTCACCATTGGTAAACACCCATTGGGGCCTATGACCTGCGTTCTTGGAGGTCACCACCTGGTTTGCTTTGACTTCATCTTCCCAACTGCCCTTTTGCTTTTCGTTCTGGCCGAAACCCTTCTTGTTTTGGTTCATGAAACTATTAATTTTTTATTTTTCTGCAGTTCCCGTGCTCACACTGCTTTGCTCCATTTTCTTCACTGATTATATAAAATTATTAGTCATGTAGTATGTGATAATATTTTTTATTAACATTTGAATTATCTTTTACTAAATGAAACAATTAAAAAATAATTTCAATTACCATCTTTCTTTATTAAGCTACATGACATCTTTATACTAGAAAATATGTACTCTTAGGATGTTTACCCTTGACATACCTTTTGAACTCCCTTAATTTTAATTGTTGTTTCTTTTCATAATAAGATTTTTATATGCATTAATATGTTACGTACTATATTCAAGCCATATCAATTCTGATAGCAATAAATTCCACTAATTTTCTTGTAAATTTGTTTCATATATTTGCAAGATTATATTACAAGAAATCACTCTTAATATTCAATAAACTAATATTACCATTCAATCTAAGATCATACATAAGAGAACACAAATACACTTGAAAAATACATATATTTATTGTACTATAGATATTGTTATTATTAAATAATTTTTTTGTCCCTATAAAATCTTAATTGTAATACATTTTTGTATCTAGTAAGATCTTTGTCTACATTTAATTGAACAAAAACAATACCATAGGCTTGTTTGGGATATAAAATCACTTTGGCTAAATTCTTCCAAGTTCTGCAAAATATCAAATATTGCATTGACACCTTGTGAGGCAAGGACCTTATTTCAAGGCAGCCAGTTGGAAAAGTAATCTTGATACATGGGTGAACCTTAAATTAAACAATATGAAAAGAACTAGTGCATGGTCTTATGAAGGAGAAAAGGTCAACCAAGCAATTTAGTGGCTAAAATAATAATCAGTGGAGATAATCATAGAATTGAATGTTCTCCAAATTTTATTTTCTTAAGTCAAAATTATCTGGTAGAGGATAGATTGTAAGTTAATATTGTTCATTGTGCTTAAATGAAAGTGATTAGTCTACCTAGAATTAAGTGGATAGAGTAAGAATTATTGGATTGTTTTGAGCCCTTGAATTTAGCATAATTTGACCAATTCTAATTGTGTACATGTATATATCAATATATATCCATAATTAATGCAATTATAAGTTTTTTAAAATTTTCAAACCAACAGTTTAATATTGGTAAACCTAATTCTTGTTGTTTTTGAAAAGTTAAGTAGCATTTTCAGGGTGTTGTACCCTTCACAAAGGGCCCAAAGGCCAAAGAAAAAAGCATAGTTTAGAACAAATTTTGAACTATAAACACAACCAGAAATAGCTAACAGACAACTGTGGAAAACCAAAGAAGTTAAGCAACCCCAGACACAAAGGGGTCAACGGAGGCTCCACGAGCCCGAGTCCAAGAAGCAGAAACAAATTTCTTCTTCCAGAGAACAACCGACCACGTAATTCTTGTTGTTGTCTTGATGTTTTCATTGATTATTTGACAAGATTGTGTTCTATCAAATTAGCCAAAGCTATGGTCTACTTTTTGTAATTTTCTAGTGAATGAAGTTCAAGGAGTATGAGAAAATCCACCTATGAAGTCATTTACAAGAAAATGCACTACAATGGTGAGTTGCGAAGTTGAAAGATAAAGTTTAATTGTACATTCATAGATCATCTACTTAACATTTTTTTAATTAGAAAAACTCATTTAATTAACCATTGTATATTGTAAATCCAATTTTCCTAATATGTATAGTTTGTTAGACAAAATTTAAACCACAAATGTATTAAGAGTACTTTTGACTTATTCATTTCTTTGACTTAAACATTGTAGGTCACCAAAGCCATAGACACTAACAGTTTTTATAACTTACAAATTCAAATTTTAGATCAAAAGAAGAAATTTATGAGGTTCCATTGTATTCCACATCTACAAATGAATTAGGAAGTGAAATAATACAAATCTAGGCCCACGATCCCCATTTAAATCTACTTGACCAAGCATCCAAGGATCTAATGTTTAGGGTCATAAGATATGCAAGTCCTAATCCCAATGTGGTTTTACATGTCAACTCCATGTAGTTTCAATGGATCTACATCCGTGTGCTCCTTAACAGTTTCAAATTCAATTAAGAAATCAGTGACCATTGACCCCTTAGATTAAACCAACATTTGACATGTATCCCTTACCATGAGAGTCAAACAATTGATTAGCACCATGGGCTTTGAATATTTTAAACTACCAACCTTACCCAATTAGTTAAATAGATTTTCTAAAATACCCGGGTTTGGCTGGAATGTATGAATTTCATATCATGGAGAAAAGTGGACTTGAGTGAGTTTCAATTCCAGGTGTAGTGTAATCTCAAGTTAGAGCGTATTTGTCTCCTTGGTAATTCAAGTTGACTAATTAATTTAAGTCTAGAGGCTAGAAAACTATTTAAACCTGCATCCCATGCTTCATTCCCAAGTCTCTCCAAGAGGATGTCCTCGTATTTCCTCCACGAAACTAATAATGCTTTAGGATGTTAGAGTCACATAGATGATGCACCACATATCATCCACTAGGTCGTACACTTTTCCAGGTCATCTGAAGAAATGGCCTCATCAACAATCTCCTTGTGTCCTCACTAAACTGCATCCATCCATCACATGGATGGCTTACAATATTAAACCTCTTGATGAGCTAAATCAGGTTAATTCTCTCATTTAGAGAGCAATGCTTGGGATTTATTTCATGGGTGGACCTGATGGAAAGAGTGAATTGTGGTTAATCCATATCTTTCCCTTTCTATAGACTAAACTCCAGAACAGTAAGATCTTGCATTCGAATGTTGTTCAGGTAATCTTGGAGCCTGCGAAAAAACCAACAATAGTTGACCACAAGTTACGAGTTGACATCTTGCGACTGTCTCTCTACACATAAAATTTGAAGGCTGCTCCCCACTATTGTACTTTCAAACTGTGGGGACGGGTTCTGGATGCGTCTATGACTCAGCTTCATTCTATCATAGTTTTTACAGAAAATGAAAATCACAGATGTTGATATCCATTCATTGATGATAAGTTCTCCATGGAGGTTGACTGGAAGGAATAATATAATAAAGCACAAGAAACAATATGTTACATATTACTTGTAAGGTAATAATAATATCCTATTGAAAACATATATAACTTTATAAAAGAGAACTCAGAAAAGGCCGCGTTTATCAAACGTGTAAAAATATGTCTGTAAGCTTGTTTAATGATTTATGATTTTTATTTTCATTACAAGTAAAACTCAAATACATGTGCAATACATAGTGATGCACTAGATATGTTGTTACATAACAAAATAACAATCAAGTTACATGATGTCAAAGCATAAAGCATGGCTACTATAGCATGAGACTTTGCACAATCACTACATGACACCATCACAACAAATGAATGAGAGAATAGAGCTTTCTCCAATGTTGTAGTAACATAATTTAATGCTTGTGCCATCCCCAATAAATAGGAATGTAAAAGAGATAAAATTTCATTGTTTCCAAATCAAGAGAGAACCTTGGTATCATTTTGAGTGTAAATTCAATCCAAGACACATTCACATTACAAAAACATATATAAATGAAAATTAGAAACACATATGTAAGTGGTAAAATAATAGAGAGACCAGAAAAATCATCCTAAAATTGTAAGATACTAATGGTTTCCACTCAAGTGTATAATAAAACTACTAAGTGTCTAAACAAGACACTAAAAAGGAAAAATCACTAGTATAAGATGATAGGTAGGGATTACAAATCTCATGGAACAAAATTAGTTTAGGAAAAATTATTAAAATATCATCTACTACTCACTATCTTGTATTCATCAAATTTAGCATTATTATATTCACCTTGAAAAACATTCCATATAGCTATTTTAATTTTGCCAACATGCTTTGTTCATTAAAATCATTTGCACTTCTAGACAACAATCTAGAAGCTAATTTTTCCTTGGAATATTCAATGCAATAGAATTCTTTGTGCCAATATTGTAGATCTTATTGTTTCTGCATCCATAGTTCTAGTGGATTATTCAATTAAAATTGTAATTAGTAATAAAGAGTCAAGACTTCAATGCTTCAGCATTAAAAAATTGCTTGAACCAAAAGGAATAGTTAAGTACTTTTCTTACCTGCAATTAAACCATGTACTTTTTTTTGTGTACTATTGATATATAATCAAGAATGCAATTATTATTTAAATCTACTAACTACTACTTTGACCATGGAAGAACAAAATACATGATTAACAAAATACTTTGTGTAGAATCATTTCAATTAAAATCAAATAGAATCATCGATAAGAGTAAAGAGCTTTCCCATTGTTGTAGGACAGGCAACAATCTTAGCCAAATAGGGACCTTCATATGAATCATTTCTTGAAATAATCAAATAATCATCCATTCAAAAATTGCAGCAATTCTCTAGTGTAAAATTGCTTCGTCAACTTGAAGCTATGCATGATTAGTATTATTTATCCATTTCCCAAGCAATTAATTGAGATAAGAGTTCGCACCTCTTGTGTTCCATAATCCCATAATCACCACAAAAGGCAATTGTCTCTATTTAAGCAACATGCCATAAACAAAAGGGTACATAAAGGAGGAAACAACATTATGTCTTTGGCAAATATAAACATCCAATAAGCATTATCTATGTTGATAGAGTACTTGACGGAATTACTCCAACTGAAATGACTTCTCTAGACTCTACCCCTAAGTTTCATCATTGCAAAGCTACTAAAATCTATTTAAGATTCTAAAAATCAATGCATCCCAATCTTCTAACACCCTCAAAGCTGAGAGAAATTTTGTGTTGTTCAACAATACATTCCATCATAATAAAATCTCAAAGATGAAATTTAGCTCATAGATAACAGAGGCTCTTGGTAGAACAAAATAAAGAACTATCATTTTAAATAGATGCATAAACATGTATATCTAGTCTAGCATATAAAATAGAAAGCTAACATGGTTGCAATTGAAGCTCAATAGGATTTTAGGAATACTTTTAAATTTGATGTGTTTATTTATTTATTTTTATAAATTACTAGAACTACTTAGATAGAGGTTGAAAAAATGGACTCAAGTTTTAGTGACAAATAATGTTAAAACATTACAAAAGAAATGGAAATTGATATTTGTAGACACAACAAATATACAAGTTGATCCTACACACTTGATCCTAACTACTAACATCGTTTCATCCTAAATCATACACTCAACTTATCATTACCCTTCATCCCTTAATTAAATAAATCATTATTTATTTGATTAGGTCTTTCTCCTTTGTTGATTAAATTAATCAATTTAATCTAATTAACCTTATATCTATGTTTACTTAAATAATTCATTTTATTTAAATCAAGTCTCTAAAGTCTTCTTATTAAATTGAATAAATTAAAGCTTATTTAATTTAATATAACATTATCCCCGTTAGTTAAATAAATCAAATCATTTATTTAATTAAATCTTTTTTCTCAATTCTTGATTTAAATTAACTCATAAATTGAAGTCAAAATTGTCACATCTCCTAATCTCCCATTAAATTAACTAACCTTTGGTTAATTTAATCCTAGTCTATGTCCCATCCTCTATCTTTTAACACTTGCACAATAAATCAATTACTTTGATTTATTAAATCTCTACTTTCCCTCACATGGCATAAAAGGGGAATATTCCCTCAAATTTGAATTCAAATTCAAGTGGGCTTGGTCCTTCCAACAAGGCATTTAAGGCCTCTTACATGTCCTTGTCCTTGAACCAAGTGACATTAACTCCATTTCCTTCTCCCTCCAAAATGTCACATTCAAATTTCAAATTTGAATCTCATAGCATTTATCATGCACATTGACCAAAATGTGCACAACCTTCAACCATTCACATCTTGACAAATGGCACTTGGCCATTGGATGTTGAATGATCCCACATTGCTTAATTTCACTCTCTCTTCCAATTTTGAAATCTATAAATGAGGGACTCTTGCTCTCATTCGATCATCCACAATTTGAGTAAATTTACTATACTCGACTTCATCCTCATCCACAATCTAGAGCAAAGTTACTCTTTCCACATTGAGAGCTAATTTTATCCATTGTCATCACTATAGCTAGGTTATTGTAGGTTTTCTCAGGAACTCATCGTGTTCTTCATCAACAAAGTGGAATAATATCCATCAAATCATCAAGCTTATAAAGGAGTTGGTAAAGGGCCAATTTCAACACACCAATCAACACCAATTCCCCCATGGGATCAAGAGTTTGCTTGCTTAATTAGTGTGGATGCTAAAATCTGCAAATAGATTTAAATTAGTCCATGTTGTTAGCACAAGTTAATTTAAATCAGAAAACTCAAACATCTCTATGAAATATAGAATCATGTTAAACAGTGCAACTAATAAGAATAATGAAAAAACATGAATCATTCCTATCCCATAGTGGATTGGTGCTCTTTGAATATGTGAAAGATCCCTTTCCCAATCCTTGATAAGCTTAGTGAGATGATAGACAATGAGATGCTCTTGACCTCAAGTTGCCTATAGTAGAGACACCTTCAAATCTAGATGATGAAGAGCAAGATTGATTCTCAAATAAAGAGAGTAACCTTGCATCAAGATGTGTTGTTCTATTGTGTTGTTGTGATGAGCAAGATTAGTTCTCTCATGTGTAGAGCAACCTTGCATGAAAAAGTGTTGTTTAATTGTGTTGTTGTGCCTTGATTTTATAGATTCAAGGGTTGAAAGATTGAGTGATTTTGGATGAATGTGGGATTATTCACAAGCAATTGACAAGATGCCACTTGTCAAGGTGTGAGAGGGTGATAAATGTGCAAGTCTTGGCCAATTTGCCCATTCAAATTTGAAAATGGCCATAAATGCATGTGGTTGAGGGTTTTTGGGGGGAATTGTGTTTGTCCAAAAAGTCAAAAATGAGAGTTAATGAGGGAAAATAAGTGTTTTTTAATAAATGAAATAAAGTGATTTATTGTGCAAGTGGATGAATCTAGAAGATTCATGTAGTTAGGATTAAACTAATCATGATTTGATTAATCTAATAGATGATTTAAGTGATATGACATTTGATTTTGGATTTTTGTATTTCTTTTAAAATCAAATGAGAGGAAATGAGCATTGATTATTTAATTTAATATTGGTGATTAAATTAATAGACCTTAGGAGATTTATGATTTAATTAAATAAAACTTGATTTATTTAATCAAAAGGTGAACATTGATGATGATGTCAAATCTACATTTCTACATTTTGCCCTTCTTTGAAGCAATGTACTTCTTGCATTGGTTCAAAGAATGATGCTACTGACATCGAAAATAAAGATTTTTTTATTTATCAGTTGCCCCTATGAAAAGAAGTACGTAATTACATTGCCCCCTCGAGAGATCGAGCAGAAATATTGAGGTGGATCTCGCGACAAAGACGTTCAAAATGAATGTATGGATGGTTAAATTATATGATAATGATGATGTAAATGAGATGTTTGGAAGATGCTTAAAATAAAAAATCAATATTATTTTAAACATGTTAAATGATTATGCAATGCATATGATATGGATGAGATGGATGATGTTGTCCTATGATGATATGATGTGATTATGCAGGATGCGGGATGGATGCATTGTTAGCGTGAAAGAAGATAGAAGAATGAGAGGGATCAACTCTTGAATCCAAGAAGAATACAGAAGTCCAACAAGACAAATTTATTAGAAATGATGATGAATGATCATGATGTATTGCTTATCCAAGGATGGGAGATATAAAGAGCATACCTTTCTTTCTGTTTGATAACACACGTAGGTGCGATGCATCAAGATATTAAGAACCAGGATGGCGTGGCGCCTAGTGTGATTTAATTTGATTTGACAATTAGATAGGAGTACTCTTGTTCACACTTGACATATGGAAACCTTGCTAGGATGGACCCAACAAAGCAAGTATTCACCAAGTTATTTTACAAGAACATCCAACAAGCATAACAGATTAAAAGATAATGATCATTGCCTCATTCCTTTCTCTCTAAACCTATTTTTGCTTAGGCATCATTGAGAGGTCCTGGGAATGAGTGCAAAATAAGATAAGTCAAAAAGGCCAAATAAAGTAAAAAAACAAGCTGATGTTCATCGTACCACTAGCCAAGGGTAAACTACTATGGGGTACCTTATGCTTATGTCCATCACAGGAAAGCTTCATCGTAGGACATGTAGTGATCAGGGTTTTGGTGAGACTGATTGGGTGATAAGCTATTGATACTCCAAGTTGACCAACTTTCTGACTTAATGACTTAGAATTTCGAGACTTTGATGATTAGGGAGTTCACTTTGGAACCTGCTAAACTTGCTTCTGACTGACTCACCAAAGCGTGAAAGTGACGATTGATTTTATTATGAGCAATGTTTACTGTGGGTGAAAGCGGGATGAGACCAGTGCACCATTTTTGGTTTTTCAAATGTTTTGAGGTTGTTTTTGGTATTTTTGAGATGTTTTGCAAATGCTTTTGGTATTTTTGAGATTTATGAATGTTTTTAGTTTTTTGTGTCTCAGATGCCGATCAAGGATGGCCTTGCCTACGTTTAAGCTCAGAGACGACATAGTTCAGACTCCAATTTACTTGACTACTAATGAGATAGATGGGAAAATAGATTACTATTGCGATGGATGCCTAAAATCCTAAAATGTGAAAAAGATGGAAAAATGAATGCCTCTGCGATGAACGCTTAACTAGATGGGCAGATGGATGTCATTGCGACAGATGCCTAAAATCCTAAAATGTAAACTAGATGGACAAACGAATGCCTCTGCGATGGATGCCTAACTAGATGGGCAGACGGATGTCATTGCGATAGATATCTAAAATCCTAAAATGTAAACTAGATAGACAAACGGGTGCCCCTACGATGGATGCCTAACTAGATGGGCAAGCAGATGTCATTGCGACGGATGCCTAAAATCCTAAAATGTAAAATAAATGGACACACAAATTCCCTTGTGACAGATGCCTAACTGGATGGGTAGGCGGATGGCATTGCGATGGATGCCTAAAATCCTAAAATGTGAAAAAGATGGACAAATGAATGCCCTTGCGATGGATTCCTAACTAGATGGGCAAGTGGATGTCATTGCGATGGACACCTAAAATCCTAAAATGTGAAAAAGATGGACAAACAAATGCCCCTGCGACGGACACCTAACTAGATGGGTAGACGGATGTCATTGCGACATATGCCTAAAATCCTAAAATGCGAAAAAGATGGACAAACAAATGTCTCTGCGATGGATGCCTAAGTAGATGGGTAGACGGATGTCATTACGACGGATGCCTAAAATCCTAAAATGTAAAATAAATGGGCAAATGGATTGCCAATGTGATAGACACCTAAGGACTGACCCTAACTATCTCGGGGGATGATCAAAGATCAAACTTGCCTATGTTCAAGCTCAGAGATGACGTAGTTCGACAAGGTGAAAATTTGACAAGACTCATTGATGAAATTTTTGAAGATTTTATGATATTTTGACATGTTTTTGGATTTTTGAATGATTTGGATGTTTTTGGATTTTTTATTTTTGCAATGTTTTAGAATTTTCGCATGATTTTGATAATTTGGATACGATATGTGATGATATCAGTGCTCTGTTTTGGTATTTTGTTGAAAACCAAGCTAAGGGTGATTGATCAGATTGATGGATTGATAGTTTGACTAAGTGTGTTAAGTCAAACATAAGTGATAATGCACTTGTAAACTCTAGGAAGTTGTGTTATCCTAGAATAAACTTGTGCAAAAAGGATAATTTAGCTAGGTGTGTTAAGCCAAACGAGGTGATTATGGATTTGATAATTTGGCTAAGTGTGTTAAGCCAAACAAGATGATAATGGACTTGTAAACCCAAGGAAGTTGTGTTATCCTAGAGTAAAGTCGTGCATAAGATGATAGTTTGACAAAGTGTATTAAGTCAAACAAGGTGATAATTGATTGGATTCGATTGATCAAGATTGACGAAGCTTGTTTTGGAACAAAATTGTTTTATGATTTGATGTGACATAGATGTGTGCATTAGATGTGACTGATATTGATTGTTTGATGAAAGATAAAGCATGGTAAGGAACTGTCTTCCTGTGAAAATATGCCATGGGCTAGTGATTTAGATTTGGTGGCTCATAAATGCATTGACCAATTTGATTTTATGTTTGCCAATGTTCGGATCACCACATAAGTGTGAAGATATAGATCAAGATTTATTCCCGAAGCGAGATGTAAATATCTGCCCCCAGTGTCTAGCAATGTTTGAATGACCATGGGTGGATTCTTGAACAAATGGATATGAATTATCTTACGATAAGATAAGGGTGTTCAAAATAGACGATTATCATTCAGATAATGCTTGAAGGCTCAGATAACATTGGGATTGGATAGGATCAGTGAAAATGACCCATTTCAAGATGTTTACCATAAACAAGTTTAAAAGTATACTCCAAAATTTTTGTCAAGATCTAGATAAGGTAGATGGATGGTATTGGGTTGGCTAAATGGTTCATGGATAAATGGATGATATGGTTGGAATGTTGGCTTTATATCGATGTGATAAGATGCTTTCTCTTGAACTGGCACACGTAGATGCTTGATTCTACACATGACGCCTGTTTGCCAGGTTTTTATCATGGTACCTATCCAAAGTGCCATCGAAATGGTTTTCACTATAGGATGATTTTTTTCTTTATTATTTTCAATCCTTTTTTTGATTTTTTTTTTTTTGGATTTTTATATTTTTTGATTTTTTTGTTGTCGCCAAGACGACTATTTGCTAGGTTTTCATCAAGGTTACCATTTTTTCATGACATTTTTTTGATTTTTTTTTGTATTTTCTGAGACATTTTAAGTTGATGTTGAATCACCTAGTGGTGCTGATGTTGATGCTTTTGTCATAACATGCCATCAGTATCCTTTTTGAAGAAGTTTCTTTGCCAAGATACGTGCACTTGAAAGAAAATTTTGAGAAATTTGTTCTACTTTGCCGATACCGGAGTTAACTTTGTCTTTGTGCGCACATCGCAATAGAGTGTCTTTTGAATCCTTATGATGAAGGGTCACCGCCAATACATGGTCAATGTGAGAGTTGGATATTATGCGCAGAGGTGTGGATGGAGTGTGTTTAGGTATAAAAGATGGATTAGTTGATAGTTTGGAACCTTTGACTCTCCAAACTTGGGAAGATGAGCAATAATGGGTGGATATGGAAGTGTGTGTGGAACTAGGACCGACAACCTGATACACTTTGTATGTCACTTAAGAAGCCTGTTTTTGCTTTTGCAGACATCTTTGATGGATATTTTTCCCTTTTTTATTTTTCCCCATAGTTTCTTTGACTAATGGAGTTTGATAGGGATAATCTTTCTTTGCATTTTTTGGTATCTATATGTATTTGATTTGTCCTTCGTGCTTCTTATTTTCTTTGATTTGATTCAAATATTCCTTTTGATGTTGGTCCTAGTTTTTGGATGGGGTGATGGGTGGATGAAGATTCATGACATGGTGGGTCATAGTATTGGCATTGGTTTCATCATAAGGACTCTTCGTGCTCCCTATGTTGACATTTTCTCGAAACGAAGTTGCCCCAAATTTTGTAAAGGTATCACTAATATGTTGAGATCCCTTGATTTTTGAATAACCAAGGCCTTGATGCTTAGGATTGCCGATGATTTGTACTGGTTCTAGGATACCCTGTTCATGTAGGCCTAATCCTTTGCCTTGATAATTCATCTGGTGAAAAAAATTATTTTCCATAGGATATGATTTACCTTGGAAACAAGGTGTTAATCCTTCTCTTCTTTGTCGTAGATCTTCAAAGGTGCTAACTTCTTCAGTGATGAGATAGCTTGCCCTTAAAAGTGAGTGATCCAGGTTTATAAGTGATAGGATCCTCTACATGTGGGATGAATTCTTGATTGATACCTTTGGCTTGATCTTGTGAGATATCAAATTGTACTTCTTCGTTAAGAAGTGTTGATGCTTCACTGTCCACACAAAATTCTTCCTCATGACTCACCTCACAAGATGTTTCTAATTCATGACTTCTATAAAAACCTTCTCCATGACCTACTTCTGATATGTTTTTACAAGATATTTCTACATCTTGGTCTTGTGTACAAATGTTAAGAGTAGGAGACTCTTGTACCTTGGTAATGATGTCAAGAGTATGAGACTCTTGTTTTGAATGAATATCATCTACATGTTCGTCCAAAGAAAGCATCTTGTGGGTAGATGGAGGGATATGTGCTATATGAATATGATCATCATTTGTGGCATCTTGTATAGATAGGAGAGTGCCCATTAGATCATTGTAGTATCTTGGAGATACGAATTTTCGATCTTGAGTGCTTTTAGAACTATTTTCAACATGCTTGGGATCATGTTCTTGACATGGGTCGATTTCAAAGGTTGGATTTCTTACAAAGAGTTCTTGGGTATTGTCCTTAGGCATGGGAAGTGGCTTAATATCCACTTGTTCTTTGGATGAATTTGGATCAAGTGTAAAGTCATAGATTCTTTTGCTATTCTTAACTGTGAGGCCGAAGGATGTCAATATTTTGTTGGAAGGGCCATTGCTAGACCTTGATGGAAGATTTTGATCATGCTTTGAAATACATTCTTGAGATATGTCCTCTAACTCGTAAGGCGATGTAGAGACCTTTTCGATATGATCATTGGTCGGTGGATCGTAGATTATGTCAATTGGATCAAATAATTATAACACATCTTGAAATAGATCACTAAAAAGTGGCTCTTGATGTATGGTGAATTGATCATTAGATGGGGTAGAAACATCTTGAATGTACTCATTGATAGATTGATCTTGATTTTTGATTTCAACAATTGTGGTGGGAATCTGTTGCAAGCTTTTTTGAGTGAGTAATGCATGTGTTTGCTACTAAGCCAACAATGCTTGTTGTTGGTCGTGTCGTTGTTGTTCCAAAAAGGCTTGTTTTTGGTTTTGATGTTGCAATTGGTAGTCTTGCAAGGCTTGTTGATACGCTTCTTGTTGTGCTTGCGCTTGCACTTTCTGAGCTTGGAATTGCACTCGTGCTTGAGTGTGTGCTTGTTGGATTGCTTGTGCCATCTGAGTGGCATGTGCGGCTTGAAAAACTTGTGTGGCATGTTGGTTTTGGAGCACCTTTTTTTGGGAAGCTTCTTGAGCGGCTTGCAACATGATGGAGAATAAATTGGTCATGTTGTGTTTTGGCGGCAATAGTGGTGGTGGTGGTGGGTTGGGGATGGTGTTGATTGTTGGCATGGTAGATTGAAATTGAACATTATTGTGGTTGGGAATCATATTGCCTTGATTTAGGTAACTTTTATTTTGCATGGGGTTACCTTGAATTGGATCAATATCTAAAGTCATCAACATATTGCTTGGATTTTGAACATTGATGGGATTTGCAAACATGTCTACCCCAAAATTTACCAAGTGGGGATTCGAAATGTTCATGTTTGGTAAATTTGTACTTGGCATGTATGGATTTGGTGGGATAATGTTGTTTGGAAAACTCATGCATTGAGCGGTTGGTTGATAGATTTGTAAATTTGGACTTGGATTTAAATCTATCATTGGGAAAGGTGTTCCAAAATTTATATTGGGCATAGTCACATTCGTTATAATTTTGAGGTTTGGACAAGATAATGATGCCATGTCTAAATGTGAGTATCAATAATCAATTGAAATTGCGAGACTTGGATAGTTTGGTTGAATCAAATTTCTCATGATGGATGAATCAAGTTTATATTCCATGTTCTTCTGGTGTTGAGATGGAGTTTGAACCATAAAATAAAGATCAATTTTCAAGAATGTAAGAGATGAACCTCTAATCCTTTAGATTGGTCTAAACCCTAGGTTCAAAGAAGTGAAGAACTAGGATAATTGAAGGATCAAAGTGATGATGAGGATGAGATAAATGAAAGATGAGTGATACAGATGAATGGAACTCTTAAAGAAATTTTGAAGGAAATGCTAAAATTTTTAGGAATTTGATTGATCGTGATTGGATTGATAGTTTGACTAAATGTGTTAAGTCAAACAAAAGTGATAAATGTAATTGTAAAACTCTAGGAATTTGTGTTATCCGAGAGTGAACTCCTACAAGATGGTAGTTTGACTAAGTGCATCAAGTGAAACGAGGTGATGATTTGATAATTTGGCTAGGTGTGTTAATCCAAACAAGATGAACTTGTAAACCCTAGGAAGTTGTGTTATCCTAGAGAAAACTCGTGTATAAGATGATGGTTTGACTAGGTGTGTTAAGTCAAACAAAAATATTTGATTTCGCCTAAAAGTTTAGCATAACAGATGTTGACAAAGATTCCAAGAGTTGCTGGTGAGGTGATTTTTGACTGATTTTGATGGTTGAGAGATGGATGAAAGTGATTGAACTTGATCGTAGACTTGACCTAGATAAAACTTCTTCTTACAAGACCTCGGTGTTGGAGAACACACTATATTTCCTATGGGAGGAAAGTAAACCTTTCAAAAAGTTTGGGATTCTACTGATAGTAAAACTCATACAACTCAAGATCTCAAAAGACTCCTCATGAGCTTTTAGACTAAGCTTCTTAAACTTTTGTTTTGGGATTTTGATCTTGTGGGAAATCATGTTAGAAAACACATGTGTAATCCAATTTGTCTTTTATCTTGTCTTAGTGAATTCCTTTTACCAAAAGCACTTGCTTGATTATATTTTCAAACTGAATGACTAATGTCTTGATTTCTTCTTCATCCCACAAGGTCCATTATGTGGAAATCAAGAAAATTAGGGCAAAATTCTCCTATATTTATCCTTATTGAAAACAAATGATGATAGAATTCAAGCACTTAGAAACCTCTAAGGATATGATCCCTAGGGAAAAGAAGAGTGCTTAAATTCGTCAAAGGTATTTGTTTCCTAAAAGGGGTTTGAAATTTGAGGCTCTTGTGAATGTCTGTTTTTCAATCATTTTGAGAACCAAGCAATGTATCTTTTACTTCCAAACACTTTTTACAACCCTAGGATGATGAGGCAATATCTTGTTGCGTTCCCACTTGGATGAATCCAAATGCGCATATCTTGTGCGAATGGCTAAATGCTTGACCACACTGGCTCCCCTCCATGGCACTCACTTATTCGGGTTAGCCAAGAATTAGTACCCATGAATATCCCATGGTATACTTTCCATTTCCACAACAAGATCACATGTATAATGTGGGGCGGCTTCAAAGGACATGACCTTTTGCACCAATGAGATAGACAAGGTTTTGGCCTTTTTCTAAACAAAGGGTTCTAATGCGAGTATTCCATTCATGGGGGATTATCCAACATCGGCGAGAGTCCATTTCTATCCATCTTGTCAGAATAATCCTCATGATTTTTGAACTTGCTTTTGATTCTCAAGATCGTTATGAAGCATGAGAGAAGTGCATAAACATTCTGAATGATGTTAATTTATGAAAAAGATTGCAAAACATGGAAGACACTTGTTCATTTTATACCTCAAAGCATTGATGAGTTCATTTTAAAAGCACCAATTGAAATGTGAAGTTTTGCCTTGTTCAGTTTTTAGTCCAAATTGAAATTCTAGTAAGTGTTTCTAAGGTTCAATTTTATCCAAGCTTAAAAAGATCAAGTTAGTGAACAATTTTAAGCCCAAATCGAAAAGTGAGTTGGTTTAAAATAGAAAACGAGAGTAGAAAATGGAGGCTCTAGATTGTTATAACAAACATTAAAAAATTCTTTTGTTAAGTTCAAATTCAACACTCAAATTTTTCAACTTCAATCCGCTAGTTAGTTGATTCTGGTATGAAAAAGATCACCATTGGTTCTTGATGTGAGTGATGCATTTCCATTTAATGTTTCTCCTCCTTAACTTCACTTTTAGTTTTCAAAAGCATATCAAACCATTAAATACCTCAGCTTTTGTCGACAAAATTTCCTGCATAAGAGACTGAAAGATATCAATATTGTGGTTTATAAAATGAGTCTATAATAATAAATTTCATGTCACACATTATAAATGCATAAAAAAAAAAATTAACTTGTAGACAACAGTAAACACCAACAATAAAAAAAAACAAATAATTTACTCCCCTTTCACCAAGTCAACCACGCTTCTCAAAGGCCTACCTAATCACAACTGCACTTCTAATCATAATAAATATGCGGCTGACATGCCCTATCAATCACTTAGAATCAAAATTTTGACAAAAGGGAAGGAAGATATGTTTTACAAGAAAAGACATTCATTAATATCAGACATTAATATTGATGACTTTTTGTTGATAATCTATTCATATCTTGAGATTTTGATTCTGTTACTGGGCCCAAGGATGATATTATGCTGCTATAATCTAAGCTACTACATCCTGATCTGCAATAAAAATGTATATATATCATTAATAGACGAGAGAAAAAACCATCATTGACACCGATTTTCAGAGTTTACCGCCAAAGATTCAAAAAGATTGAATCGTTGTCATGCATCTTCAAAATGTCCTAACTGTCCTGGCACACCTATTCAATGCTAAGGGGATGAATGGTTACTCAAACTTCAAGAATGGTGTCGTGCCTCCAGAATATTTAGGTTGCATTTCTATTTTGTTTTAAATTAATAGAAATCTCCACTACATGGAACAATCTCCAACATGGTCTATTAATCATTATCTGCCAGTGATGTTGAGCGGTATTTTGTGGATGCTAAAATCTACAAATGGATTTAAATTAGTTCATGTTGTTAGCACAAGTTAATTTAAATCAGCAAACTCAAACATCTCAATGAAATATAGAATCATGTTAAACAATGCAACTAATAAGAATAATCCAAAAACATGAATTATTCCTATCCCATAGTGGATTGGTGCTCTTTGAATATGTGAAAGAGCCCTTTCCCAATCCTTGATAAGCTTAGTGAGATGATAGACAATGAGATGCTCTTGAGCTCAAGTTGCCTATAGTAGAGATGCTTTCAAATGTGGATGATGAAGAGAAAGATTGATTCTCAAATAAAGAGAGTAACCTTGCATCAAGATGCGTTGTTCTGTTCTGTTGTTGTGATGAGCAAGATTAGTTCTCTCATGTGTAGAGTAACCTTGCATGAAAAAGTTTTGTTTAATTGTGTTGTTGTGCTTTGATCTTATAGTTTCAAGGGTTGAAAGATTGAGTGATTTTGGATAAATGTGGGATTATTCACAAGCCAATGACAAGATGCCACTTGTCAATGTGTGAGAGGGTGAGGAATGTGCAATTCTTGGCCAATGTGCCCATTCAAATTTTAAAATGGCCATAAATGCATGTGGTTGAGGGTTTTTGGGGGGAATTGTGTGTGTCCAAAAAGTCAAACATCGAGTTAATGAGGGAAAATAAGTGTTTTTTAATAAATCAAATAAAGTGATTTATTGTCCAAGTGGATGAATCTAGAAGATTCATGTAGTTAGGATTAAACTAAACATGATTTGATTAATCTAATAGATGATTTAAGTGATATGACATTTGATTTTAGGTTTTTGTATTTGTTTTAAAATGAAATGAGAGGAAATGAGCATTGATCATTTAATTTAATATTGGTGATTAAATTAATAGACCTTAGGAGATTTATGATTTAATTAAATAAAACTTGATTTATTTAATCAAAAGGTGAACATTGATGATGATGTCAAATCTGCATGTCTACATTTTGCCCCTCTTTGAAGCAATGTACTTGTTACATTGGTTCAAGGAATGATGCTGTTGACATCGAAAATAAATAATTTTTTGATTTATCAGATGCCCTAGTGAAAATAAGTATGTTAGTACATTGCCCCCTCGAGAGATTGAGCAAAAATATTGAGGTGGATCTCATGACAAAGAGGTTCAAAATGAATGTATGGATGGTTAAACTATATGATAATGATGATGTAAATGAGATGTTTGGAAGATGCTTAAAATAACAAATCTATATTATTTTAAACATGTTAAATGATTATGCAATGAATGTGAGATGGATGAGATGTATGATGTTGTCCTATGATGATATGATGTGATTATGCAGGATGTAGGATGGATGCATTGTTAGCATGAAAGAAGATAGAAGAATGAGAGGGATCAACCCTTGAATCCAAGAAGAATGCAGAAGTCCAACAAGACAACTTTATTAGAAATGATGATGAATGATCATGATGTATTGCGTATCCATGGATGGGAGATATAAAGAGAATACCTTTCTTTATGTTTGATAACACACGTAGGTGAGATGCATCAAGATATTAAGAACTAGGATGGCGTGGTGCCTAGTGTGATGGAATTTGACTCGACAATTAGATAGGAGTACTCTTGTTCACACTTGACATACGGAAACTTTGCTAGGACGGACCCAAGAAAGCAAGTATTCACCAAATTTTTTTTACAAGAACATCCAACAAGCATAATAGATAAAAGGATAATGATCATTGCCCCATTCCTTTCTCTCTAAACCTATTTTTGCTTAGGCATCATCGAGAGGTCGTGGGAATGAGTGCAAAATAAGATAAGTCAAAAACACCAAATAAAGTGATTAAATTAAATAAAACTTGATCTATTTAATCAAAAGGTGAACATTGACGATGATGTCAAATCTGCATGTCTACATTGGATGCTAAATGTGCACATGCCATGCATAGACTAGCATACTCATAGAATACCATATAACATTGTTCCAAACAATTAATAAAACTAAATCAAACATGCAAAGAAGACATGAAATACAACCTATTCTATGGTGGATTGGTTCTCTTTGAATATGTGAAAGAACCCTTTCTCAATCCTTGATAAGCTTAGTGAGATGATAGAAAATGAGATGCTCTTGAGCTCAAGTTGCCTATAGTAGAGATGCTTTCAAGTGTGGATGATGAAGAGCAAGATTGATTCTCAAATGAAGAGAGTAACCTTGCATCAAGATGTGTTGTTATGTTGTAATGTTGTGATCAGCAAGATTAGTTCTCTCATGTGGAGAGTAACCTTGCATGAAAAAGTGTTGTTTAATTGTGTTGTTGTGCCTTGATTTTATAGATTCGAGGGTTGAAAGATTGAGTGATTTTGGATGAATGTGGGATTATTCACAAGCCAATGACAAGATTCCATTTGTCAAGGTGTGAGAGGGTGAGGAATGTGCAAGTCTTGGCCAATGTGCCCATTCAAATTTGAAAATGGCCATAAATGCATGTGGTTGAGGGTTTTTGGGCGGAATTGTGTTTGTCCAAAAAGTCAAACATGAGAGTTAATGAGGGAAAATAAGTGTTTTTTAATAAATCAAATAAATTGATTTATTGTGCAAGTGGATGAATCTAGAAGATTCATGTAGTTAGGATTAAACTAATCATGATTTGATTAATCTAATAGATGATTTAAGTGATATGACATTTGATTTTAGATTTTTGTATTTCTTTTAAAATCAAATGAGAGGAAATGAGCATTTATCATTTAACTTAATATTGGTGATTAAATTAATAGACCTTAGGAGATTTATGATTCAATTAAATAAAACTTGTTTTATTTAATCAAAAGGTGAACATTGATGATGCTGCAAATGATGATTATATCCATATAACACACACTCCTCCATCTACCCACAAGATGCTTTCTTTGGACGAACATGTGGATGATCTTCATTCAAAACAAGAGTCTCATACTCTTGAAAACATTACCAAGGAAAAAGAGTCTCCTATTCTTAACATTTATACACATGATCAAGATATAGACAAATGCAGAGACATATCAGAAATGGTTCATGAAGAAGGCTTGTACAAAAGTTGCAAATTAGAAACATTATGTGAAAGCATATCAGGAATGAATCATGAGGAGGAATTTTAAAAGGATAGTGAAGCATCAACACTCCTTGAAGAAGCACTACAATCTGATATTTCACAAGATCAAATTAAAGATATCAATCAGGAGGATCCTATCACTTATAAATTGAGATCACTTACCTTTCTTAGAGAAAGTTATCTCATCACTAAAGAAGTTAGCACCTTTGAAGACCAAATAAAGTAAACAAACAATAGACCTTAGGATATTTATGATTTAATTAAATAAAACTTGATTTATTTAATCAAAAGGTGAACATTGACGATGATGTCAAATTTGCATGTCTACATTCGATGCTAAATCTGCACATGGCTTGCATAGACTAGCATCCTCATAGAATACCATATAACATTCTTCCAAAAAATTAATAAAACTAAATCAAACATGAAAAGAATACATGAAATACAACCTATTCTATGGTGGATTGGTGCTCTTTGAATATGTGAAAGAGCCCTTTCCCAATCCTTGATAAGCTTAGTGAAATTATAGACAATGAGACACTCTTGAGCTCAATTTGCCTATAGTAGAGATGCTTTCAAATGTGGATGATGAAGAGAAAAATTGATTCTCAATTGAAGAGAGTAACCTTGCATCAAGATGTGTTGTTTTGTTGTGTTGTTGTGATGAGCAAGATTAGTTCTCTCATGTGGAGAGTAACCTTGCATGAAAAAGTGTTGTTTAATTGTGTTGTTGTGCCTTGATTTTATAGATTCAAGGGTTGAAAGATTGAGTGATTTTGGATGAATGTGGGATTATTCACAAGCCAATTACAAGATTCCACTTGTCAAGGTGTGAGAGGGTGGGGAATGTGCAAGTCTTGGCCAATGTGCCCATTCAAATTTAAAAATGGCCATAAATGCATGTGGTTGAGGGTTTTTGGGGGGAATTGTGTTTGTCCAAAATGTCAAACATGAGAGTTAATGAGGGAAAATAAGTGTTTTTTAATAAATCAAATAAAGTGATTTATTGTGCAAGTGGATGAATCTAGAAGATTCATGTAGTTAGGATTAAACTAATCATGATTTGATTAATCTAATAGCTGATTTAAGTGATATGACATTTGATTTTAGATTTTTGTATTTATTTTAAAATCAAATGAGAGGAAATGAGCATTGATCATTTAATTTAATATTGGTGATTAAATTAATAGACCTTAGGAGATTTATGGGTGAACATTGACGATGATGTCAAATCTGCATGTCTACATTAGATGCTAAATCTACACACGGCTTGCATAGACTAGCATCCTCATAGAATACCATATAACATTCTTCCAAACAATTAATAAAACTAAATCAAGCATGCAAAGAAGACATGAAATACAACCTATTCTATGGTGGATTGGTTCTCTTTGAATATGTGACAAAGCCCTTTCCCAATCCTTGATAAGCTTAGTGAGATGATACACAATGAGATGCTCTTGAGCTCAAGTTGCCTATAGTAGAGATGCTTTCAAATGTGGATGATGAAGAGCAAGATTGATTCTCAAATGAAGAGAGTAACCTTGCATCAAGATGTGTTGTTCCGTTGTGTTGTTGTGATGAGCAAGATTAGTTCTATCATGTGGAGGTTAACCTTGCATGAAAAAGTGTTGTTTAATTTTGTTGTTGTGCCTTGATTTTATAGATTCAAGGGTTGAAAGATTGAGTGATTTTTGATGAATGTGGGATTATTCACAAGCCAATGACAAGATGCCACTTGTCAAGGTGTGAGTGGGTGACGAATGTGCAAGTATTGGCAAATGTACCCATTCAAATTTGAAAAAGGCCATAAATGCATGTGGTTGAGGGTTTTTGGGGGGAATTGTGTTTGTCCAAAAAGTCAAACATGAGAGTTAATGAGGGAAAATAAGTGTTTTTTAATAAATCAAATAAAGTGATTTATTGTGCAAGTGGATGAATCTAGAAGATTCATGTAGTTAGGATTAAACTAATCATGATTTGATTAATCTAATAGATGATTTAAGTGATATGAATTTTGATTTTAAATTTTTGTATTTCTTTTAAAATCAAATGAGAGGAAATGAGCATTGTTCATTTATTTTAATATTGGTGACTAAATTAAGAGACCTTAGGAGATTTATGATTTAATTAAATAAAACTTGATTTATTTAATCAAAAGGTGAACATTGATGATGATGTCAAATTTGCATGTATCCATTTTGCCCCTCTTTGAAGCAATGTACTTGTTGCATTGGTTCAAAGAATGATGTTGCTGACATCAAAAATAAAGAATTTTTTGATTTATCAGATGCTCCAGCGAAAAGAAGTATGTTAGTACAATTAGGATTTCACTTATCTTCCCATGTTCTGTTTCTTCATTTTCCTATTTTGAGCATTGTAAATGGATTTCAATGGGAATCCTTATTTTATCTTGCATATGAGCCTAACAATGTGTTTGTTTATTCTGTTTGTGCAAGTATAGGATTGGGGTTCACAATCTCAGTGGAAAATGGTAGAAGTTCTAACACATTTTCGGTGATTTATTCATGAAACTAGATCATCTTTGCTGAGAAATGTTGTGTTACTTTATTTTCTTGACAAAAAAAAATATTGTAAATAATATTGTGTTCCAATCAAAGTAATATGAATCTCTTATTAAATAAATCAATTTTCTTTTTATAATAGATATTGATTAAATTTGCAAAACCTGCCAGTGAAGAAAAAATAGCCTTTAAAGAAAATTGTTGCCTCTTCAACTAAAACTCAAATTAAAATTTTGTACAACATCATTTTTGTTTTCTACTAAAAATAGTCTGAACTAAATCCTCTTTGAATGAAAGCTAAATACAAATTTCCTACAGGATCGTTTTTGTTTATGATAAAAAATAGATTTTTAAACTGAATCCTCTTCGACTGAGAGCGAAATACAAATTTGGGACATACCAAATAGCCACAATTTTTTTTAGGGATTCTTATTTCTTATTTCCTTTGAGTTTTTACTAGATCTACAAACCCAAATCAAAATATACATAGTATAGACATAATAATGATTCAAAACACAAGTGTATGCTATTATTACAACAACAACTTCCCTAACACTATAAATCGATCAATGTGTTGATGTAGATCTTAACATTGGAAAGCTACATATACAAAGAAATTTGGATTATGTACCATAAAACTAAACCAACACATTCAAGACGGTAAATCTCTGAAGAATAGTGAAGTTATGCAAGAATCTGCAACATGCTGCACTAATAGAGAACTTCTAGGGTTAATACAATTTGAAATATTAGGGATCAAACAAAAGGATTTGGATTCTTTATTAGATTTGATGCAAAAAGATGAAAAAATGTCTATAGGCATAGTTTGGCATTTTATTGCGAAGGCTAGAATTTCATTGGGAAAAAAGAAAACATTTTCCTCCATTCACATATCAAGCAAAAACTTGTTACAGACTTGAAAATTGGTACTATAGTTGGGCTATCAAGAGTTTATTTTTTTAAACCATATTTATTGGCCATTTGTGTTAATATGAATGAACATTTGGAAACAAAACTACACATGTAGAGAATTCAAATATTTGTAACAATAGAGAACAGGGCACTTTCAAGAATTAGCAACCACTTAAATTTGAAACAAGTGATTTTAAAGTTTGTAGAGATTTAGTAATTGTGAAACTTAAGGATTTGATTCCCTAAATACCAACAATCAGTAAGAAAACGGTTTGAATGGTATGGATATGGAATTCAAGGGTTATATAATAATGGTAAAATATGTGTAAGTAATAAAAGAATGATTCTATTTAATTCTCACATTTGATTAAAACTACTTACTAACATAGTGTTGGGACCAAGACTTAGTCATCATTATAACCCTTTTAGAAACTTTTAATAATTATATATGAGCGTAAAAACCTAATATATTTAAAGTTCCCAACATTGGATGTGTGCACAAAATTTTACATTTCTTAGGAACAACCTGCAATAATAATTAGGTTTCGAGAAATATAATGATCCTTAAAGATTCATAGATGATTAAGAAGTCCATTAAAAAGGCTATGAATTCTACTGTAAAGGGAAGATGCCCATAAAAGACAAATATTTCAATCACTACAAGTGTTAGAAGCTTTTTTAGAAAATTGGAAGCAACTGCTTTAATTGGTAGAAGATTTCATCCGATTTTAGCAGCTCAGGCAATAAAAGCCAAAGAATCTATTACAAAACAAAGGGTCTAAAAGAATGATGCCAAAAAAAACAAGAAAGGAAAAGTGGGTATCTAAAACTTGTCTGTTAAAACCTAAAAGATGACCTATAAATCAAGTTCTATGTTCAATTATACAAAGATTAAGGATAAATTAATACTTTAATTTTGAGTTATGTTATGACATATGCTAAAGAAACTATATTAATTTCAAGAGTTTAAACATCTGAAATGTTTTGTTCAATGACGTGCAAAAATTTTGTATTCAAGACTTTAAAAATTGAAACGAAAATCTCAATAATTAAAATAAAATAGATAAGAAATGCAAACAAATTCACCATATAAAAAAGCCCCAATAAAAAATGTAACTTATTTACCTCTGAAAATAGATTTCTTGGAAATTATTTGATGGAGAGCACATCTACAAAAATAGTGCACATACATAATCACATGATTTCTAATGCCATGGATTGAACTTGGAGGCTTCAACACAGTTTTTATCATCTGTGTGCACTCTAGATAAAAAGAGTAGGAAAGTTAATCCTTTTGGAAATTGATAACCTACATAACAACAAAATATTGATCAAAACAATGTGCTGCATATTAATGGATGCCCTAAAACGTCTAGGTAGAGTTTAAAGTATGTTGATAATGGTATCCATGATAAATCAATTTGACCAAATTGTAGTAGCACTAGCCTCATATTTTTATATAAAATTTTGAAAAAGTGCAGTTTTAGATTGGATTTGATGATAGATTATTGAGTGATAAAAAATGTGAAATATCTAAAAAATATCTTATTAAAATATAATATTTATCATTTAGAAACAAGATTTAACATAATGTGATGATAGATTATTGAATGCAATCTAAAACATGAAATTCCCAAAAAAAAATTATTATAATAAATATCTATCATTTAAAAACATCGAACTCATAGATGATTAACTAGAGCGAGTAAAATAGTAATTTTATTACCATTCATTTCAATGTCTTTAGTATTCTCTCTGATGACGTCCTGTCCAACATTTCCTAGACGAAGTCTCTCATGGATAATTCGAGCTTATTAACATTTTTAAACATTATAATACACTTTCGATTCTAAGAACTTTTTTGGAAAACAAAAAAATAAAAATAAAAAATTGTACGAACATATTGAGTGAATTTCCTTGATTTATAGTCATCCCCACTTAGTTTTTGATTGCCATTTGATTTCAATATTTGGTCTTCTTCTTCTTCCTGCAAGCACAAATCCAATGGTTACTTCCATCGCAAAAGACAAATCCAATAGTTACTTTCAGTACAAAAAGGCAAATCTAATGGTTACTTCCAGAGAAAAAGACAACATTGGTGATAGAAACAAAGATAATTTTACTTCAATTATATTTTAAGCGTTTTAATAATTAATTTATGAGATTGTGGATTTCCTTTCTCTATATAATCAATTATTTATAAATAAGGCCCATGTGGAGTGAAGAGGATTTATTTCCTTTATAAAGTCAAAATTTTCAACCATTCCATATTTGAAAAATAAATCTCAACCAACTTGAGCATTGAGTAGCTAAAAATTATATTTAAATTATTTTTAAAGAAAGGCCAATCTATAATTCAATTTATCAATGATACAATTTATGATTTTCTATTGGGTTTTGATATCATGGTCAATTTCAAGACAAAACAAATCCACATAAATATAAAATATAACCTTTTGAATACTGATGGAAGGTTACTAATAGTACTCACTTGGAGTTGTTTCACTGCTCGAGGACACTCTGTAAGAAACATGATGCTCATTGCCATGGAGAGGGAGATAGTTTCATGGCCTGCAAAGAGAAGAAATAGATGAGTTTCTGCCAAAAATTCATCAGAAAGAGGAGGATCCTCCTTTAAGAATTTTTCCAATAGGCAATTGTTAACTACTTCTGGATGTTTCCTCCTCTCTTCCATAATCTCATATATCTTCTTTAGTAGATACTTCCTTTCTTGTGAAAAGTGTAAGCTATAATAATTACAAATCAAAAATCACAAGGGAATGACTTCAATTTAATTTCATCATTGGTGGTGTACAAGGGATTGGGTGTTTGTAACCTTAAGTCCTTTGTAGAATGTTGTATCAGAAATTTGAAGGGGAAAACACATAACTGTTGCTGAAAAGCTGTGAAATTTCCTCGCAAGATCCTTTGTTTCTTTAGAAGGGGATAAATCCAACAATTGCTTTGCTATGAGATTCAAAATTATTTGTTCCCACAAATCAATCAATGAGTAAAAACCATATAATCTATTTTTAAATATATAATGGTTTAGAATGAAAAATATTTTTTTTTACTAATAAAAACGAGATAATTATTTACTAATATTTCTTTTAAACAATATATAATTACTTTTATCTGGTTTAGTGTTTTAGTAAATAAAACAATCATCTTAAATGGTCTGTAGGCTTGACTAATAAGATCCTACAAAAATATTTATTAATTTGTAACCTAGCCTACAACATGTAGTTCAAACCACATTCACTTGTATAAATAATGATACCTTCCAGCAAAGATAGAGAACAAAATCTATTTTAAAAATAAATGAAAGGAAAGATTCTCTATAGATATTAGTAAATATTGATCTAAGATCACATGATATCTACTATCGTAGGAAACAACACCCAATAAATTAAAGCTAATGCATGCAATTTGATAGTGTATTTAATCTATACTTGCCTAATGTCACTGATCTTGTAGTTTGATCTTCTTTCCATTCGAATCAAACATTGCACTTCTTAATAGATAATCAATACCCTTCATGAAATGGGAACATAAATTTTCATGACTGAGTAAATTAACAGTTACTCCATAATTTTTCCTATGAAGATCTCCATGCAGAGAAAGTAAACCATATTTCCTAGTTATCTCTATGAAATGTTGGTTGTTGAAATTTTGGAACAACCTGCCTTCATTTTGTAACACATATCTGTTCAAATTTGCATTCATAGATACAATAACCCACCTTCCCAACAAGTTAGAGGAGAATATGTCTCCATATTTTAAAATAATTTTATCAAATCTATGCCAAAGATCAAGCTAAACTAATAGCTAGTAGAATTAAGTTTTAGTAGTCTATAATAGAATTTGCAAAAATTTTAAAGAAAAATGTGGGACAATTATTAATATGGATGTTTGGAATCATATTCTGACACCCTCATGGGAATGTGTTCCTTAGGTTCTGAGTAAGAAATTTTTTAAGGTATTTGATATGGGAATGTGAGTTTTAGGTTGAAACTAATATGGATATTTGGAATCATATTGTGAAAGTCTCATAGGGATGTGTTCTTGAGGCTCTGAGTAAAACAATTTTAGAAGTATCTAATATGAGAATACAATTTTTATTCTGAAACTTCTTTCACTAAGATTTGAAGATTGAGGGATATCTATTCCACCAAAGTCTTATGGGACACAATCTACTTTACACTTATCAAGACTTGACCCCTAATGAACTCTTCAGAACCATTCAACCTAACCAATAATAGACTCAATTATACTAAATAAATTGAAATGATGGACAACCTAAATATGAAAAGGACTAATAATCAAACGTAAAGCATCCAAAACATTTTAATGTAAAGACCTGCATAATAAACTTACCGAGCTTCTCGTCAGTCGATGAGGGATCTTGGAAAACTGGTTGATATACAAGTGAGAAAGAACTTGATATTTTCTCCAGTGAGAGGCCATCCCATAGACCCTAGCGATAGTCTGCATTTCTCAACATAAGCAATTTTGAACCTTCTATGAAAGTGCAACACAAGTATTGCCAAATATAGAATGCCCATCAACAAAGGAAATGTAAAATCTTTCATGAAGGCCATCTTTTTTTCCTATACTAATGTTTGAGTGGTTGCAACACTATACAATAGGTTTTAACTTAAGCACTTATATTTCCCTTTGTCCACCAAAAAATATATTCCAATTCTTCATTATTAAGATGTTGTTTCCGCACTTTGTCTTCCTCCATAATAGTTTAAGATTCTTGAGCTAACCGGGAATTATAAAATATTCTAATTCTTCATTATTAAGATAAAGTTTTGCTCATTTTTCTTACTCCAGAACAATTCAAGTTTTTTGAGATAATGATAAATTATTAAAGCAACCCTATAAATGGGAAAAAATACAAGAGAGTGGATCTCCTATTACCTTGATGCAGTAGATCTCCATAGATCCCAACCCCACCTTCCAAAATGAAAATGCATGTCTTTTTTTTAATCTTTGTTTACTTTTCAGCAACTTTCATATGCATTTAGATGGAAAATGATTTTTTCTAATGTGTTAGTAGTTTTGGTTTCCTCCAATGCTAGAATAGCTGTGTAGATGAATATCACATCTAGATGCTCTTTGCATAACTCTTGGGGATCTCACTCACCACATCCTTCTTAAGTAATCACACCAAAATCTAAGCGAAAGAAAAGGCAAGTAGAATTAATTACCTAAAGAAAGTGACTCTGAGAGCTTGGAAAATATGAGTAGTCAAGCGTGAAGTACCAATAAGCGAATGAACCTTGTCTTCTCATTGTCTTGGCCAGAAATTGCCCAAAATTCACAAATCCCATAATGTTGATCTTCAAACATTAGATTCATGAATCCCTGAATTAGCAGTGACAAAAACCCTCTCTTAGTGTTGAAGGAGAGAGGGGAAAGGAAAATGCATGTCCAGGAGGGAAAATTAATGAGGAGAGGGAAATAAAAAAAATATTTTAAAAAAAGTATTTTTTTTTATTGTCCTAATTTAAGACAATTCAAAAATTCAAAATATAATTTAATCATAAAATATATATTTAAGACAAAATTAATATTTTGTCTCAAACTAATGTCTTAAACTCTCCCTCTATGTAGTAGTGTTACTTGATGTCAATGCATAAAGTGTGACTACTATAGTAGAAGACTTTGCACTATCACAACATGAAGTCATCACAACAAATGAATTAGAGCATGGAGTTTCCTCTAGCATAGTACTAACATAATTGAATGCCTGTTTCATCACTCGTAAATAGGAATAGGTAAAATAATTGTTTCCTAATCAAGGTAAAACCTAGGCATCATTTCAACCTTCAATTCAATCAAATAAATATTCACATTACAAAAATATATAGATATGAAAAACCTTAGAAACACATAAGTGATAAAATAATAAGAAGACCCAAAAAATCATCCTAAAGTTGTAAGAGACTAATAATTTTCACTTGAAGGTAGAATAAAACTATTGAGCATTTAAAGATCAAAACAGGAAAGATATAACACCAATCTAATAAAATATATAGAGAGTAAAAGTCCCATTGAACAAAATTAGTTTAAGAAAAAAAATATAAAAATATCATATAATATTCACTATCTCACTTTCACCACTATTAGTATAATTATATTCACCTTGAAAAACATTCATTTACCTTTGTGCATTCATCTCCTAGCTAAATTTTGTGAACTTGACAAAAATACACTTAATACCATTTGGTTCCAATCCAGATCTTAATATAGGTAAATATTCCCATGCAACGTATACATACAACTTATCCAATCCCATGGACTAAGATTCAATCAACAAGATAATCTATTCAAATCATAATGCATACTACTAATATATTCACAATAGGCACAATCCTACATGGTGCACTAAAAAAATTGATACATAGCCTCATTCCCATATTGCTGAGGAAAAATTGAAAATAAAAAGAACTAAGAATTTTTCCTAAAAACTAAAATCCTCTAAAATTCATTCTTTCAAATTTATAAATTTTCACTAGTAAATAACTTGTGAACATTCTTTTATACCACTAGAATCACACTATCAATAATAACATTAAAATAATTATAATTGTGTGGAGATGAATCACACCAATGAATTTGTAGCATAAATTGTAACATAAATAGCAACATAACAAAGCTTATAACATTGAAAAATTCAATTTTCCATTTTTTAGGCACAACCACACCTAATCAAGCTAGATTAGGAACTACATATTGTGACAATAGAAAAAGTATCCCTCTACTTTTCCTTGGTTGTTTGGGCCCTCTTTGTTAAATTTAGAATAATGTTGCCTTGATTTAGTATTCTAATGTGTTTGACACATTCACATTAGGTCTTCAGCCCTTGTGAGCTAAATGAACTTAATTATACCTTATTTTAGTTGTTGTAAAGTGTTGTACCACACTTTCACACTTTTCTAGGGTTTTCATAAATAACTAGGCTTCTTTATGACTTATTTGGCCTTATTTTGTATCCACAAGCCTGAATTAATGCATCTTTTTAAGGATGATCCTAACATAATCAATGTCCAATCATGATCTAGGACTCATATGCCCCTTTGGGCTTATGAGTCCCACGTAGGTTTTTTGGCTTTGATCTGTATTTTGCATCATTCTTAGAATTTTTGAAAATCATGTGTCCCATACTTAAACCTAATGGGACTCATATGACACTTCTGGCATATGAGTCTTGTGTGGCCCAAAACTAAACTTAATTCAAATTATTGGTGGTATTTTATTCTCAAAGATCTGATGTTAGTTTGTAGTGCTATAATTTCAAGAAATTTTGCATAAACAAGTATACATACAAGGTTATTTCACTCATTTTTCTCCTAAGTAATCTAACAAGCAATCAAGTGACCTAGCAAGTTGAATGAGCATTCTTATAGAAATTTTGAGTTTACAAGAGCATTCAAGGGTTGATTATCAAGTATTTTAGAGCATGATTCAAGCATCAAGCATCATGTCAAAGTCATAATGCATAATTATTTTTTTGAGCTAACAATTGCAATGAAGGGTTTCATGATTCAAGCTAGCATTCATTTTAAGATCAATCACATTCCAGCAAGAGTTAAGATCTACATCCATTGGAGCCACTTCATACATGTTTGAAGCCCTTTATTTCTAGGGTCTGGTGAGTTTCAATATTACATTTTTTTCATTCATAATTCTTTTTTCCTATTTCATTTCATTTCAAGGTTTGATTACCAAAATGGGGTATGACCAAGGTAAATTCATTTCCACTAACATAACAAAAAAATTTCCTTTCTTTAGTGTGTGATTTGTAGGTCTAGGATGAAGACATATTGAAGAGAAATTTTGGAGAAATCTATCAAATTCATCAAGTTGTCACAAGGTTGTCATCTTCATGGAAATTCACCTACAGGTCACAAATTAGGGTTTCAGATCCAGAAACGAAGTGTGGAAGGAAGAGTAGAGATAGGAGAGTAGAATCAGGCCTTAACCCTTTAAAAATTTGAGTGGGAATAATATGCCACTTGTGGCATATGTGTCCCAGTATAGGGGATTTTCCAAATTTCAAGAGATTTAGACTCACCATTGTCAGATTCCAATTTTGGCACATAAACCCTAGTTTGTGACTAAATTGCTCAGACTAGCATATGAGTCTCAGTGGGCATTAAACAATAGGTTTCAAGTTTCTGGAGCTTGTTTTGACCTCATTCTTTTTCTAGGTGCACCTCTGTCCATTCTTAGTTTATCATTCTATATTTTAATTTCATTTCCTCTGTCATTTAGCTAGGTTTTGCATGACACTTTACATAATTCATTCATATCTTGTCTTTCCAAGCCCTAGCTTGGTGGTGAACCCATCGTTAGTTTACAATCAAACCCTAGGACAACTCTATTGCAAGATCTCTTTCTCCTTTACATACTTTAGATTGATATCTCTAGGGTTTCCCTTCAATGAAATGATTGTAAAATGGGTTGTTCTATGTCCTAAACCATAAAGTAGCAATCCATTTTCTATTGTTTCACATATTTTAAGAGAATTTTTTAATATAATACAATTAATTTCAATCATATAATATCCCATCATTTCCCAATTCTATAAAATTCTAGATTCAAATGAACCATTAAAAAATTTATATCTAAAGAAGTATATATATGATAGACTAAATATATGGCATATTATATTGAGGATATAGATTAGTTTATGTTTAAATTTTTATATGGGCCCTATGGAAGTTATAACCCCGAATGCTAAAACTACTCTATAGATTGGAATTATTAAATAATTTTTTTATCCCTATAAAATATTAATTATATTACATTTGTGTATCTAGTAAGATCTCTATCTATGTTTAAGTGAAAAACATCATCACCATTAGACTTGTTTCAGATATAAAATCACTTTCGCTAAATTCTTTGAAGTTCCTCCAACTATCAAATATGCCATTAACATCTTGTGAGGAAATGACCTTTTTATTAGGGTGGTCAAGTGTAAAAGTAATCTTGAGACATGGGTGAACCTTAAACAAAACAAAACAACAAGCACTAGTGCATGGTCTTATGAAGAAAAGGTCAATCAAGTGATTGAGTATGGCTAAACTATTAATTGTTACATTCAATTATAGAATTGAATGTTCTCTAGATTCTATTTTCCAATTCAAGATTATTTAATACAAAATAGATTACAATTTAATATTATACTTTGTGCTTGAATCAAAGTGATTATTCTACCAAGAGCTAAGTGGATAGAGTAAGAATTATTTGATCTCTTTGAGAAATTGAATTGTAGGATAATTTGGCCAATTCTAATTGAATATATATATTAAATTATCTACAATTAATGAAATTAGAAGTTTTCTTTGAAAGTTTCAAACTACTACATTAATATTGGAAAAAATAATTCTTGGTCTTTTGTTTATGATTTCATTTATTATTAGTGAAGATTGTGTTCTAAAAAAATAGTCAAGGCTATGGTTTGATTAAATAGAATGATAAAATCCAACTATGAAGTCATGTACATGAAAATACAATACGACAATGAGTTGTGAAACCGAAAGATGAAGCCATGTACATGAAAATACAATATGACGATGAGTTGTGAAACTGAAAGATGAAATTTAATTGTATAGTCATAGATCATCTACTTAACATTTATTTATAAGTGAAACTCTTTTAATTTACCCTTGTCTATTATAAATCATGATTTCCTAATATACATAATTCAATAACGAAAATGTAAAACAATTATTTTTAAGAATACTTTTATCTTATTTATTTCTCTGACTAAATCCCTAAACATTGTGTTTCCCCAAACCCATAGACACTCAAAAACTTTTTATCATACAAATTAAAAGTTTAGATTTAAAGATGAAATTAATGTTCAGCTACAATATATTCCACATCTAGAAATGAATAAGGAAGAGAATCAATACTAATCTAGGCCCAGAATCTCCATATAATTTTAGTTGACCAAGCATCTAATGTTGTCATAAAATATTCAATTGTTAATCCCATTTGTGATTATAAATTTCAAAACTCCATGTAGTCTTCATGGATCAAGATCAGACTACATTCGTGTGCTTTTTGAAAAATTTCAAAGTCCACAATGATTACCAATACTTCAGAAATCAATGGCCATTGAGCCCTTAGACTAAACCAACATATTGACATATGTCCCTTACAATGAGAAACGATTGCTCACCTCCATGGGCGCTCACTATTTGAAACTACCAACCTTACCCATTTAGTTCAATAGATTTTGTAAAATACCCGAGTTTGGCTGGAATGTATGAATTTAACATCTTGGAGAAAATTGGACTTTAGTAAGTTTCAATTTTAGCTGTAGTGGAATCTCTAGTATGAACGTATTTGTCCTTGCTAATTCAAGTTGACTAAAGAATTGAAGTCTAGAGGCTAGAAAATTATTTAAGCCTGCAATGCCATGTTTTGTTTCCAAGTCTCTCCAAGACGATGTCCTCGTGTTTTGTCGACGATACTAATGATGTTGTGAGATGTTACAGCCACTTAGAGGATGCACCGCGTGTTATTCAATAGGTCCCGCTCTTTTCCATGTTATCCGAAGATATGGCCTCATCAGCAATCTCCTCATTGTACTCACTAAACTGTATCCATGCATCACATGGATGGCTTACAGACTTAAACCTTTCAATGACCTAAATTGGATCGATTCTCTCCTTTAGATAGCAATGCTTGGAATTTACTTCTTTGGTGGACTTCATAAAATGAGTGAATTCTAGTTAATCCATATTTGTCTCTTCTATAGACTAAACTCCAGAATAGCAAGATCTTGCATTCGAATGATGATCCTGTTAGCGTTCAGGTAAACTTGTAGCCTGTGACCAAGCCAACAATAGTGGCTACACATTGCGATTAATATTTGACGGGTTTCCTTATATAAAACCTCATTGAGTAGAGATCTTGCGACTGTCTCTCTACACATTAAACCAGAGTTCTTCCGGGTATGAACCGACGTGTGTACTTGATGCCAAGAATGTTAACAAGAGGGAGACTCAAAATTGTTTGGAATATGTAATTTTTTCCACCGCCAATCAAATGAAGAATGCAAATATAAGAAAAAAATTAGAACAAAGAACAGATGAGCATGAGAAAAATATGAAATATTTGTTAGTGGTTTTATTAAGCGACAAATGGGTATAGGTTTTAGAATTATCTTTCTAATCTCTAAGACTTCTATATAATGAGGCATTATGTAATCATTTTATCATCAAGGTATTTAGATATAGCATCAAAGTATTTTGTATGATCAAATGATCATGAGTAAGAGAATGGGAACAGTGTAACATTCAAGATATATGAATTTGTAATGTTTTATGTGTTTTATGCTCATAATGAATACAATTGAAAAGTATTTTCTGTAACATTTTATATTTATTTTTTAAAATATTGTGTATTTGCATCCATCTTAATTCACCATCAACAAAATGAGTTACCAATCCAATACAAATATATATTAATTTACACTTCAACTTGCCAATTCTATACAAGTTAATAAATACAATACAAATTAAACTTTTAAGTTTAGATTACTAAAACCATTTCAATAATAGAAATCAAGTAGTTCTATATGTCTACACCAATTTCACTTCAACGATCCTCGAAAAAGAATGACAAAGAGTGCTTCCACATGGTATTAGTGTTTCAAACTTTACCAAATATGATGCGCATATCAATACTACAGCTTGCTGGTACTGTATTGTATTCAACGACGTCAAGGCAGCAGTGGACTATATATGAACAAGAGAACTCAACAATCACCCGTGTCACACAATCCTTACAACCGCAAATACATGTCACATGTAATGTTTAGATCTCTCTCAAGTATAACTTATTATAAGAGTACTGTACTAGAAAATATCAGCATCGAGCGAAGATTAATAATGAAAAAGCAAGACTTAAATCCTTACAAAGTAGACGCTAGTGTGGTGAAACGAGAAGGAACAGCTGCATTGATATGATATAGAGTGATCTTGGATGAGCACATTCCTTTCTAGTCCTGTACAAACTTTGTGTCGCTCCACCAGCTCTTACAGTCATACACAGAACAAAAGGCCTGCAAACAAGTGAGAAGCAAAAGTATGCCAGTAGCCAAAAGAGTCAGAAACTGCCACGAACCAAAGATGTATTTGCTCATGTACTCCATCACAGCAACGCTCCACCTCGTGTTATAATGCTTGTTGACGTCCATTATAACTTGGTCCAGATACTCAACTTTTGTCAATTTCACAGATTTACCCATGCCGTTCCACAGGCTTGCCACTTTCCCCTCGTTTGCCAGGTGATTACAAATGATGTTGCTGTTTACCAGCAGTCGAACATCTTCATCTTTGTCAATGATGCCATTCATGAAATCTGTGTAGCGAGTGAAGATCAGCGCACCAGGCGCGCTGAAGCTTCGAAGGCCACAAGATTTCTGAGAATGACTTCCGAATTGGCGTCCAGCTTCACTTTTGGAAGATAAAGAGTGGCAGTCGTCGGGTCGAAGCGAATTGTGGTGAGGTCTCCGTCCGTTGGAAGGAATTTTACTCCGGCTAAGGATAAATCGGAAACCGAGGGAATCGCCAGTTCGTCCCTTGTAGGAGGAGTTTCCACAGAGGAGGATCCTTTGTCGCCATCATCTTCATCTTTGTCGGTGGCCGAGGAGCCAAAGAGAATAGTTAAAGGTCCCTTAAACGCGCGCAGGATTGGCATATTTCCAAGAATGGAAAGAAGGCGCAGAGGTAACTTAGCCAAAAACTTCACGGCTCTCAATTTAAATAGACGGCGAGGAAGTGCCGTGAGGCGTCGGACAGGCCGATGTTTAGTGAGGAAACAACTTTCCATCCTCCATTCAGAGCCCGTGTAACGTACGTTGTGTCCGGTAACTCCTCCTTTTCCTCCTTATTCGCCTTTCCGTTGGCATCGTCCATCGCTGCTGCAGGGACAATTGAGTAGTAGACCACCTCCAGTATGTGACCCCGATCTTTTATACGCAGCCTTGAACTCTCAGGCATCTTGAAGATAAACGGCGACAATTCTTTCACATGCAAGACATAACAGATTTGAGAGCCTTTGTTCCGCTTTGTCTTGAGAACCCAACTGCATCTCCTGTAGCTTCTGCAAGAGGAACAACGGCACCTGATTTTCCAGCATCATCAGATCTCTCATAATTGAATTGTGGGTGGCGCTCCTGCCAGAGGGATCTAAAACTCTGCCCAACTCGTTCACATCGGATGACACATGTGATGAAGCGTTGTCCACCTGTTTGACATAGAACTGTAAGCACTCCAACAGAAAGGAGGCGTCCAAAGCCATGAGCCATGCCAGGGCTTCCTCCGTGTAGTTCAGATATTTGTGATAGCATCCCCTTATCTGCCTCTCGTGCTTCTTCATCTCGCCGACTACAGATTCGAACGTTAAGTCTCCGGCAATCCTCTTCTGGAATTTCCGAGCAGCAGCCACTTTATATCTTTCCATTTCGGAGAGATCTGATCTCCACTGGTGATATGGTCCGATGGAGACACATTGGGGAATATATGCTTCCGCCTTCACTGCCAACAACTCCTTGGGCACACCGAACACAGATACGCAAAACTCCTTTTCTTCTTCTTGTTCGCCATTAATCTGAATGTCCTCCTTGATTTGAACCACCCAGCGGTCCTGATCAATCTTTATTTCAACTGTATTTTTTAATTCCATGCTTAATCCTATTCGATAAGGAATGACAGATCACAGAAACCAAATAGACACAGAACAGGCAAGCAAAGGCTTAAAAATATGTGAAACAAAGCGGCAGAGGGTCCTCTATTTAGTGGCGAGCAATAGTAAGACAAATAATACGGAAATTTTTAGACCTCAAGCTTCACATGTGTAAATGCATTTCGCTGTGGATCCCATTAGAAACTTGAAGACACCTTCCTATATGCTTTACTCTTTATATTATTATAATTATGACAGCGATATTCGCAGTGCGTGTATCCTACATTTTTTTATTTTGCACCCTTAGTGGAGGATGCGTCCATGAATTGGTGTACCGGCCTCATCTGTCACGTTTTCTACGCCAAAAATTACAATCACAAGCGTTGATATACATTCCGTTCATTTGTTTTCGCGGTTTTTAATTAAAACGTTAATTGACATAGGATGTCCATGGAGGATGATTGGAAGGAATAATATTCTAAACCACGAGAAACAATGTATCGCGTAGGTTATTTGCAACGTGATTATAAGATAATATTGAAAGAATAATAAATTAATAATGAGAGGCAATTGGGAAATGGCAACGTTTATGCAACGTGTAAGAATCTATTTCTGAGTCACATAGATTCTGTTATTATAAGCTTGATAAATGTGAACAACATTAAAGCTTTCAAATATAAAGCTACTTTCCAATTTTAATGTGGCAGTTGGAAAGAAGTTTTTAGTTGATGCTGTTATGGGAGGTTTTAAAGCTATTATGAGGATTTATTCACATAGGCACATAGTCATATTAATGAAGTTTGTGAAATTTTAATAAAGGAAAATGAGTATTTTAAAGATTTAGTAGTCATATTTATGAAGTGAATGATAAAAGGTTGTAAAATTTTAATGAAGAAAAATGACAATGATTGCTGAGGATTTTTCTAATATCTTATTTTTATTATTCTTTTTAATAATAGAATTTTTTTTTATAATTATTTTTCGTTAAAAATTTAAAATTATTTGTATCTAATTAATTTTAGATTGATAAATAGTGTTTGATTATAGTAATATAACATTGTTAATCATGTAGTGTGTGATAATATATTTTATTAGTCACACAAAAATTTTAATAATACAAATATTAAATATAATAAAAAGCAGTTCATTTGAATTTTTCCAAAGAATATGAAAATTTGAAATTACCTTTCACTAATTCAAACAATTAGAAAATAATTTTAATTACCAGCTTTCTTTATTAACATACATGAAGTCTAAATAATAGCTAATATGCACTCTTAGGCTCTTCACTCTTCACATGCTTTCGAAGCTCCCTAAATTTTAATGGTCATATCTTTGCATAATAAGCTTACTATATGCATTCATATGATACATGTACTACATTCAAGTCATATAATCTCTTTTGGCAATACACCCCACTAGTTGTTCTTAAAAATATTTGATATGTTAGAAAAAAAATTATTGTCATCAACAAGTTTTAATATTTGATAAACTAATATTAATATTCAACGTAATATCATATATGAGAGAACATACAAATACATATTATCCTGCATTGATCTTGAATCCTATATATTTTAAAGCTCTTCTACTATTGAAAATGAAAAGAAACTTTTCTCTTTGTTGGTGGTGGGAATATCGATGTCTATTATAGATATATAAAAGTAAGTTAAAATAATAAATAGTAAATTTACTTAAATAGGTAAGGAAATAGTGTTTATGGACATTTTACAATAACAAAACTTGAACATAACACTATTTTGTTGTCTTTTTGAATAAATTTGTACTTGTAAGAAACATACAAATCTTCCAATATTTTTGAGTGATTATAGTAAATTGAAAGTTCATTAGACTAGACTAACTTTTCAAAAATATATGGCATCTTTGTGGGGAGTTTATCAATCACCGAATTTTCCATCTCAATAAGCTCTCAATACTTTGATGAAAACAATCTTAGAAATTAAAATTATGTGAAATTGCTAGTATAATACCCCAAAAATATCCTAAAGACATTAATAGAATAAAATATGGGTTAACAAATTCTCACATTACATTTAAAATAAAACTATGTACAATCCATTGTGATGCACTAGATAAGTTTTGACACAACAGAAATAAAATCAAGTTACTTGATGTCAATGCACAAAGGCACTAGTATAAGAAGACTTTTCACTACCACAACATGACATCATCACAACAAATGAATAGCATGGAGCTTCCTCTAGCATAGTAGTAATGTACTAATAATTTTTTCATCCCTATAAATAGGAATGGGAGAAATCATTTTCCCACAACATAGGTATTATTTCAACCTTCATCATTCACATTAGAAAAATATATAGAAATGGAAAACAAGATAAGTGATAAAATAATGAGCATGTAAGAGCTTCCTAGAATAAAACTAAAGCAATAAAGAAATAAAGCCAATCTAATAATGTACCTAATAATTTTTTCATCCCTTATAAATAGGAATGGGAGAAATCATTTTCCTAATCAAAGGAAAACATAGGTATTATTTCAACCTTCAATTCAATCAAATAAATATTCACATTAGAAAAATATATAGAAATGGAAAACCTCAAGAATACATAAGTGATAAAATAATAAAAAGACCCAAAAAATTATCCTAAAATTGTAAGAGGCTAATGATTTTTACTTAAAGCTAGAATAAAACTATTGAGTATCTAAAGATCGCAACAATAAAGAAATAAAGCCAATCTAATATTCTTGGCTGTTGACAGAATATTAAAAAGAATATTCTTCTTTCTACATGTTTGATACAGGGCCGCTGAAGATTTTGGTGAGGCCTTCAAATTTTCCAAAGCTTCTGATCAGATTTGTAGCCATGTACTAGAGACCACCGATTTGAATGCTGTCACCGTTGCCTGATGAGATGGATTTCAACACATCACAAGAAAATAACTACAACGCAACCTCCATTGTGTGGCCTCCAAATTGAATTACGGAGGTCTTAAAAAAAGTAGGAATCTTCCTGCCATTAAAAGGGTGGATGGATACAAGATTAGCAGCCTCTCAAACACCTCCCTGCTTCATCCAACGCCTATATGCAGCACCAAAATTTGAACAAGGATTTGAGGTAACCCGCCGAGACTTTGTGGCCTCCACCAGATAGATTGCCTTTCTTCAACGAAAAATCGAGCCTCCAATTTTCAATCGCTCTTTCACCGGGGATATTGTGGTGAAACGAGGAGGGACTCACGTTTCCAGTCAGCCTCCCCTTAATGCCTCATTTAAGATTGCATGGCTGCGTGGGTTGGAGATTGCAACAGGGAGAAGGCCAATTTTAGTCGCACTGCCTACGTGGTGGAGTAGGATTTGCTTGGTCACCAAAGAGAAGTTGCCTGCTACTATATGGCGTGACCTGCAGAGATCAATAGGAGTGGAGGTCTCTTTGCAGCCCTAGAGATATAGACACCACTACCCACCAATGAGCCTGAAAAGAAACTATGGCTATGCCCCAACAACACCGATCTCTAATGCGCCTTGGCAGATTTTAAATGCCATAATATGGTGTGGCAAAACCGTATACGCAAGCACCCATGAAAGGACCCCTTTATGGCCTCAAATTTTCACGGATTGCAATAAGAGATCCGTCATGAAGGGAGTGGATAGTAGCAGGTTTACAAAAACCTACAAATAATGCCTCAATCTCGCCTAGCTCTACTACACGTCGCACCACAAATATGACCAAAAAACATCAATTTGAGCCTGTGAATGGCTATGTGAGTTGAATGGACTGACAAGACTAAGAGGGGTCAATTTGTTTCTGCTGTGAGCCAACAGGTTGACTCCAAACGACACCCCAAAATGATTTTAGAGACATCTAACCATCTTCCTCAAATTATAAACTCACAGCGAATGGAAACAAACTAAATACATTAGTTCAACTATGGCTTGCACTATTTCTATCTAAAGCTCTATGCCATATTAGAATTAGGAAGATCTAGAAGATAGAAAACAAGCACAAAATGTTATAAAAATTGATAAATTGAATGAAAAGAGCTATCTAAATAGGAAGTAACAAAGAGATCAAGATCCACAAGATGTGGAAATCAAGATCAAGATCCACATGAAGTGGATAGAAGTGAGGTGTGAACTCAACTAATCATAACACTTAACTAGGCTTAAGTAAGCCAGATGTAAAGCTAAGTGTACACCAACAAAAATAATAACAAAAAATACCAATACATTCACAATAGGCACAAGCTAGTATGGTGCACTAAAAAATGACACATAACCTCAATTCCCACATTATTGTGGAAAAATTTAAATGCAGAAAAATCTAAGAATTCTGACTAACAAATAAAATCTTCTAAAATTTATTCTTCCGTAATCAGAAATAATTTCACTAGCAAGTAACTTGTGAACATTCTTTATACTACTAGAATCACATTGTTATAATAACACTAAAATAATTTCAATTGTTTGAAAATGAATCGAAATAATGAATTTGTAACAAAAATTACATCATAACAAAGCTTAAAACATTTAAAAACCCAATTTTCCATTTTTTACGGAGAACCACACCTAATTAGGTTAGGTGAAGAACTACATATTTTAAGATAATTACTTAATATAATATGAATAATTTCAATCATATAATACCCCATTATTTCCCAATTCAATAAAATGCTATATTCAAATGAATCTTCCAAAGCATTATATCTAAATAAGTATATATCATAGACTAAATTTATGGCATATTATATCAAGGATATTAGGTAGTTAATTTTTAAATTTTTATATAGGTTCTATTGATTTTATAACCTTGAATGCTAAAAATATTTATAATCCAAAGATTGGAATTATAAAAATTATTTTGGCCGGATGCTCTAAATTTCCTCCAACTATCAAATATTTCATTGACATCTTCTAAGGACAAGACCTTTTTGTTAGGGTGGACAAGTGGAAAATTAATATTCACACATGGGTGAACCCTAAATAAATAAATAATAACAAGAACTAGTGCATGGTCTTATGAAAGAAAAGGTCAATCGAATGATTGATTGTGGCTAAACTAATAATTGTTAGAGCCAATTTTAAAATTCAATGTTCTCTATATTCTATTTTCTAATTTAAGACTACTTAATAGAGAACAAATTTAAATTTCATATTGCAATTTATGCTTGAATCAAAGTGAATAGTCTAGCAAGAGTTTAGTTGATAGATAACAATTATTTGATCCCTTGAAACCTTGAATTGTAGCATAATTTATCCAACTCTAATTGAATATGTATATAAGTCTATCAACAAGTAATGAAATTATAATTTTTCTTTGAAAGTTTTAAACTACTAAATTAATATTGGAAAACCTAATTTTTGTTCTTATGACTATGATTTCATTGATTATTTGAGAAGATTGTACTATGCAAAACTAGCCAAGGCTATGGTCTAATTTTTTCTAATGAATGAAGCTTAGGGAGCATGATAAAATTGACCTATGAAGCCGCGTACATGAAAATACAATACAATGGTGAGTTGTGAAACTAAAAGATGCAGTTTAATTATACATTAATAAATCATCTACTTAGAATTTTTTTATAAACAAAGTTAATTTAATTACCCTTGTCTATTGTAAATCCCAATTTCTTAACATGGATAATTCAATAGGAAAAAAATAAACTATTTTTTTAGGAATGTTTTTATCTTTTTCTCTCTTTGACTAAATCCTTGAACATTCTGTATCCCCAATGACATGGACACTCAAAAAAATTAACATACAAATTGAAGTTTTAGACCTAAAGATGAAATTAATGAGACTATAATGTATTCCACATCTATAAATGAATTAGGAAGGAAATCAATACTAATCTAAACACAAAATCCCCATCTAAATTAAGTTGACCAAGCATTTAACTTTTACAATCATAAAATATTGAACTTTTAAACCCGTTCATGATTATAGATTTCAACTTAATGTAGTCTTCACGGATCAAGATCATACTACATTCAAGTTTACATCTTAATAAGTTTCAAAGTCCATAATGATTACCAATTCTTTAGAAATCAATGGCCATTGATACCTTAGACTAAACTAGCATATTAAAAAAAATTCCTTATAAAGAGAAACAATTGCACATCACCATGGGCAATAAAATTTTTAAACTACTAACCTTACCCTATTAGTTAAATAGATTTTGTAAAATACCCAAGTTTGGCTTGAACGTATGGATTTAATATCTTGGAGAAAATGGGACTTTAGTAAGTTTCAATTTTAGTAGTAGTGGAATCTCAATTATGAACAAATTTTTCCTTGCTAATTCAAGTTGACTAATGAATTGAAGTCTAGAGGCTAGAAAATTATTTAAGCCTACACTCCATGTTTTATTTATAAGTCTGTCCAAGATTATGTCCTCTTTTTTTTCTCCATGATACTAATGATACTGTGGGATGTTAGAGTTTTTTAGAGAATGCACCACATGTCATCCAATAGGTCTGAAACTTTTCTAAGCTATGAAAAGATATGCCCTCATCAATAATTTCCTCATGTACTCACTAAATTGCACACATGCATCACATGGATGAATTACAAACTTAAACCTCTATATGAGTTAAATTTGATTGATTCTCTCCTTTATATAGTAATGCTTGAAATCTATTGCATTGGTGGATTTGATGCAATGAGTGAATTCTAGTTAATCTATATGTGTCCCTTCTATAGTATGAACTCTAGAATAGTAAGATCTTGCATTCAAAAGATGATCCCATTAGCTTTTAGGTAAGCTTGTAGCTTGTGACCAAGACAAAAATAGTTGGTACATGTTGCAAGTGATATTTAATGGGTTTCCATATACAAAATGTCATTAAGTAGAGATCTTGGAACTATCTCTCAACACATTAGACTAGAGTTCTTTTGGGTATGACCTAATGTGTGTACTTGATGGAAAGAATGGTAACAAGTGGGAGCCTGAAAATTGTCTCCAATATGTAATTTTTTCCACCACCAATCATAGAATGAAGAAATATAAGAAAAATATTTTACAACAAAAAAGAGATAAGGATGAAGAGAGAAATATTAAATATTTGTTATTGAGTTTTTTTTAAGTGACAAATGGGCCTAGGTTCTAGAATTATTTTTATAATCTCTAAGACATCTATGTATTGACACATCATGTAATGTTTTTATCATCAATATATTTAGATGCAACATCAAAGTACTTTGTATGATCAAATGATCATAAGTAAGAGAATGAGAACAAGCTTTAACATTTAAGATTTATAAATTTTTAATATTTTATGTGTTTTATGTGCATAATGATTAGAAAAAAAAAGTATTTTCTATAACATTTTATATTTTTATTTTTCTATATTGTGTGTTTGCATCTATCTCCATTCACCATGAACAAAATGAATTACGAATATAAATTATAGCTATTTTAAGACAACATTTTTTATTAACATGACTAATGGCCTAATAATTAATTGTACCATTCTCCACATAAATAGATAAAGAAAGGAAATTTCATAATACATCAAACAAAGTTGATGTTTAGTGACATAAATTATATTCTTCAAAGCCTCTTTTCCCTCCTTATTCCCCCTTTCATTGGCATTGCGTGCATCTATTCCTCATTTTACATACCTGAAGATTCATATGTGTAAATGATTTTCTCTATGGATCCATTAGAAACTTGAAGGATGATCCCCACTATTTTACTCTTATATTGCAGTCGTACATTAGATTCATGATAGTGATATTCACAGTACATGCATCTTACCTATTATTATTTTCACTCTTAATTGAGGTTGTGTTCCAATTTCAAAATATCGAAATGGATTCTATGACTCAACTGAACAAAAATTTGTGTACGAGCCTCATTTTGTCATATTTTCTATAGAAAAAATAAAATCATAGATGTTGATATACATTCATTGAATGATGATTTCCTCATGGAGATTGATTGGAAGGAATAATATAGTAAAACACAAGAAACAATATGTTACATTATAAGTTCATATTGAAAACATAAACAACTTTATAAGAGACAACTTAGAAAAGGGCATGATTATCAAACTAGGTTGTTTAATGATTTAAGAATTTTATTTTGCTTCTTTCAAAAATTAATTGTAAGGATATGTTCATACTTTGGCTGACCAAAGTTTGTTTAAATAGATAGAGATGTCTTGTTTTTCTTTGTAATAGTAAGCTCAATAAAGATGAAAAATCCTTATTAGAAAATGTAAAAATACTCTACAAATTTATGCTCTATTTTTGGTTGTTTATTGATGGTTGGATCTGGTCCCTGATGTTTCTTGTTGGTTGGGTGGTGGTTCTATTGCAAGGTGTTGGTCTATTTTTTTCACTACTATTTAGCATTGGTAGTTCTACTAGCCGATAGGCCTAGTTTCATTTTTTGGTTGGGTTTTGGGGCCCTTTCCCCTTGTTTTGTTATCAAAATCATTTATGCTTCAAGTAGAAAATTAGAAAAAAATAAACGTTTCTAGTGCAAAGATTTTAAATTTTCTTCAATGGTGCTCAAGTGCTCAATAGTTTGTATGCTATCTAAGCTTTTTTCATATGGTGCCTTCACCTACTATATGTTTTTTTAATTTCTAAGTTCATTGATATAATAGAGTTATACCAAAAAATGATGTTTTATTTATTGAATTTAAAAAATGTGTTAATTAAAATTGAGGATTTATTTTTACATTTAGGAGTTTAACAAATAAAACATTATTACATTCATTTATGTGTTTCATAATTTTCATCCAAACAAAATAAAAATATTATATTGTACTTTTCTTTTTTAAAATAAATATTTAATTTGTAAATGTATTATTTAGATGGATGTTGGCTATAAGTCTATTTTTATTTTTCTAAGTCTCGTCTTTTAATTTAAAATAATTTCAAAATTAAAAATTATGGGATTTTTCATGTAAAAAATTATTTTAATATAGGAATCAAAGTATATGAGTAAAATTTATGAGGGTTTTTAGAGGTTTTGGAAGGGGGTTTTTAATTTCAACTTGCATGAAAATTTGTAGTAATATTTATGAGGATGAGTGATAAAGTAATACGATATTAATTAGCTGGATATCTTAAATAAATTTATTTTAAAAATATTGAGAGATCAAACTCGAAACCATATACCAATTTAAGAGTTATATTATCTTATTTTAAATTATTTTAAATTAATTATATTGTTAATTTCATTATTTATTTGAAGAGATATTTTTTAAATTCACTTCTTGTTATTTTATAATTATTTTGTTTTTATTTTATTTTATTTATAAAAAATTAATAAATATTGTATACTTATATGTGAGGGTTAAAGTTGAAAATTGTGTCACACTTTTATAAAAGAATGACCAACATAATTGTAGTTTTTCAATTTATAGTATATAAAACTAATATTTGTTCTTTCAATATAAAAACATAAAGTAATGAAATATAGGTTTATGTGGCTTATATTTATAATATTTTAATTTTTAAATTTTAATTTATTTTTTGTCAATTTAAGAGAAGAATTCTAATTGATATGTATATATATATGTATATAACTATGCAAAAGATGAGAAAACAAAATTTCTCACATAAATAACTTGAAAATATATTACATGAAAAAAATTAATCAATATTTTAATTTTAATAATTTTTTGACATCAATCTTAATCAAAATATCATAATTTTCATAGCACATCATCTTTTGTTTAATTTTTTATCATTATAAAAATATATACCTTTTTGGTGAAGAGTCTCTCCTCTGTATATATTTGTTTTAAATGTATATTTTAAATTTCTAACTAGGCTCATGTTGACCTACTTATAATAATATTCAAAACAATCATATATTTGTAGAGTATTTTTTCATTTTCTAATAAATAGTCTAGATGAATAAATATTTAGGTGAAGTAAATTAGTTTTTATAAATTATTAAAGTAGTGGGTTGGCTACCACATAAATAGTTTTGATTGATACATATTCAATCAAAATAGCTTCTATTGATTTTATTTTTCACTAAAAAAAATTCAATTCATTATCTTTTTAGTAAAAACATTACTATAAAAATTATATTATAATTTTGTAAATGAAAGTGAAGAAAATTCATGCAAGGATTTTTTGATCTAAACCCTATAAATTTTTAGGTAATTTTTTTTTTATTATATTTTTTTAACAAAAGTTTAATATATTTTTTCAATTAATTTTTTATAGTTCAGAGTAAAAAAAGTGATCCTAGATTCAATTAGCTTAATAAGGACTATCTCCCTTTCACACGACTCAACATTAAACATAAATGAAATAGGTTTTAGATTATTATCTTCTTGTAACAATGGAGAGATAATCCCCTACTATTTTTCTTTTTCTTAGATAAGTAATATAGGGCCCTAACCCTTACAAAATGAAAAATAGAGCCAAACAGCTTAGCAAAACAAATTGGTCCAAGACAACCAATTAGGGAGAAACAACAAGACAAAAAAAAACTACTAGCAAAAGACCAATAAAAAAATAGAAACTGTGAGAAATTTTTTAAGGAACATATCTTAAACCAAGCAAAGCCTCAAAGGGAAAGTTAAACAAAACCATAACCTTCTTAGAAAAATTCTTCTTCTTTTTGTGAACCATTATCTAAGGATAATCAGAAACTAAAATTGATAAATTTTGATCTAAGGGGGAAGACTCCCCTCAAGAGTAGCACACAAGAGGAACCATTGATACTTTAGGTGAAGCATCTGAAACCAAGCTTGAAATATTAGGATTTACAACATCATTCTCCAAAACATGGACAGTAGGAGAAGCAGTATAAGTAGCATTAGGAACAACCATAACCAAAGATAGCACCAGAGTATCCATAGGAGGAGTAGCATCCACCATAACCAATTCATGTGAAGTAGAAATAACATACAAAGGAGAGTTTGTAGGGGCAACAAGAGTGTTCACAAGAGGAGCATGAACCCCCACATCAATATTGTTTTTCATCATAGAAGGAGAAGGAGACCTTGAATCTTCATCAAAAGAAGCAAAATCAGTAGCAAGGTGCACTATTAAGTGCTCATAGAGTGAGTTCTTCCACTAGGTAGAAGAGGAAATAGTGTGGGAGCCATGAGAATAGTTATAGGCCTAGTGACCAACAACAAAATAGTATCTATAGTGAAATGGAAGACCCTTGTAATCCACCATCTAAAACCATGACCAATCATTAACCTACAAAACTACCTCACCATGTAGAGTGGTGCAAGAGCACCCATAGGTTGCCATAGGTTGTCTAGGAAAACATTTTCTAGGAAACCTAAGCAATCTATCTCACTTTCATTTTTGTTGTGAATTGATTAGATGAAGGTCATGTCAATCACAAATTAGGTGTAATAGGGTTTTAGATCAATAGGGGGCTTAGGATTATTGTAAGGTGCAAAGAGGGCTAAGAGGTTGTCTTGCAACTGTGCAACATTTGAAATGTTTCTCAACAATGTTGATATTTGGAACTACAACTGACCAAGAAGAGCCCAAGGGAGAGGATAATTATTTGGTGACCCTATTTATGGGATGCATCAGCATTGGAGTAAGGTTGCAAGCCTTTCATATTGTTTAAGTTTTTGAATTCAAGAAAAGCATATGTGAATTCGATGTGAAATTTATGGTTTTTGTTTTGCAGTGATGTTTTAATGGATTAGTTTTGGAACTGTAACTCATGCATGATGTAGGGTAGTTGTTATTTGAATTTTTTGTGGCATTAGATATCTTGTTAATTTAGCTTTAAGCACTTTTTTGTAAATTGTTTGTGTTCTACATTGTTGCTGGTCTGAACCAAGCAGTTTGTAAAGAATGGAGTGTTAGTTCACTTTCCCACGTTACAAATTGTACGACCCTTTGGGATTAGTGACTAGAATCCATGGGTGTACATATATTAGGAGTTAGATCCTTTGAAAACACATGATCTTTTGATGGAGTCTTATCCTAGGCGAGCCAGAGAAGAGCGCAGTTAGGAAAGACCATAGTGTAGAGCACTTAATTTGCAGAGGTATTAACTTTGTGACAAATTTCCTTTTGGAGAAGGAAGATATGAGTCCTTACCAAGGTATGGTAAAGAGGGAGAGTCTCTACCAATCCTTTTGTGAGGGAAGAACTTATCAAGTTGCAGAGAAGCTAGGAAAGGGCTTAAAAAGCCTTAGTTTTGCTCATTTTCAGGTTAGGGTATTGTATGGTCAATTGTTGCCAAAGACCCCAAAAGTCATTGAGAGGTGGGCATATGAACCAGGAATCCCAAGAAAATATTGGGGGTTTCTTTGGAAGGACATTTGGAAAAACCTTGATTTCTCGGAGAAGGAGACCTAATAGGGCTAGTAGCCTTCTAGGCCTAATGAAGGAGTTTGGTGAAAGTGACTTGCAGATGGAGCTAGGTGGATCCCTAACACCCCTAGTAGGATGGATTGAAGCTTTTCGAAGCACCTCCACACCTTTGTAAAACCATTTCAAGAAACTGGAGGTTAGTATCCTTTAAGGCAGATTAAGGGCTAGAGGCTAGTGCTACAAGATTGCACCAAGTGTTGACTTGGAAGAAGAAACTTTGTTGATAGTTGGGTTGGAAAGGAGAAACAAGGGATCCTAAGCAAGAAGAGGTCCTATAGGTTGCAAGTGGTGGAGAAAGATACCCTAGAGGAATTCCAAGAAATAATTAGAGCACGAATCAATGAATGATTCACCCAACCTCCCTATCAGATTGGTATCAAAGCCCTAAAAAGATTTGGGATTGATTATTGTATGTTAGAGATCGATTCTAGTGGTTCTACAATAATGGTGAAAAATATAGAATTGTCCAAGAAGGTGAAAAATTAGGAGGAAGACAATAGGCTATTGAGGGAAAGAATAGCCCAACTAGAGCAAGCAATGAGTAATGTACAGACCAAGACCGATGAGGTTAGTGATAAGTTGGAAGGAAGAGTACCCAAGAGTGAAGAGGTTTCAAAGGAAGACAAGACCCCTGAACCTGGCCCTGTTTTGCAAGAAGAGCCTTTCTTGAAGGCATTGAAGGCTATGAGTGGAAAAGCACTTGAAGGCATACCACAATTTAGTGGAAAATTGGAAGTAGATCTGGTCATGGACTAGAAAGAGGGAATGGAAAACCATTTTGAGTATGATTGAGTCATTGAAGCACAAAAGGTAAAAGTGGAAAAATCAAGACTGAGAGGTTCTTCTTTGACATGGTGGAAGTTCATCCAGACAGAGAGAGAAAAGGAAGGCAAGAAACCTATTTCGACTTGGAAGGAAATTGTTGTCAAAGTGAGAGAGGCATACATGCCAGATGACTATGAAATTCAATTGCATAAGAAAAGATAGAGCTTGAGACAAAGAGACCAAGATGTAAATTCCTATACAGAGGAGTTTCAAAAACTTTGCATGAGGTCTAATGTATCTGAGGATGAAAGCCTTAAGGTGGATAGATACCTTAATGGTTTGAAGTGGAACATACAAGAGGAGATGACTCTTCCAAGTCCCCAAAAAGTGCACCAATGTTATCAATTGGCTATAAATATTGAAGAGAAAAGTGAAAGGATAAAAGATCAAACTTCCAAGAACAAAGGAAAAGGCAGAGATCAAAGAGGACATAGAGGTGGATACCAAGGTAGCAAGACTAAACAAACAAGACAAGGAGAGTCTAAACTCATAGAGCATGGAAGTGAAACAACTTCTAGAGGAGGTTATGGAAGAGGTAGAGGATCTCAAGGAGGTTCTAACAAAGGAAGAGGTACAGGCAGAAGTAACTCTTATAGTGCTAGCATGAAATGTTATAACTGTGGCCAAGTGGGACATCCTGCTTATAGGTTCCCAAAGAAAGCATTTTCTTCTAACATAGAGAAGATAATAGTATATGCTCAAGAAGACACTATGAGTGTCAAATCACCAGAGGTTAGCCAGATTGAGTCAGAAATGGGTGAGAACTTGATGTTTAGAAGGGTTCTAATCAGGAAACTAGTCAAAGAGGAGCTAGAGCAAAGGAGAGCCTTATTCAGACTGAGATGAAAAATACTTGGGAAGGTATGCAAAGTTATAGTGGATTCAAGGTCCAATAATAACATCATCTCAGAGGAAGCAGTAAAGAAGCTAAATTTGGAGAAGATGCCCCATACTAACCCTTACAAGGTGACATGGCCGAATAAAGGGCAGAGTGTCCTTGTGAATGAGCATACATCAATGGAATTCTCCATTGGAGGATACAAAGACAAATTGGTTTGTGATGTGTTTCCTATGGATGCATGTCATCTTCTATTGGGCAGGCCATGAAAATATGATAGAGGAGCTATTTATGATGGAAAGGAGAACACCATCTCATTCAAGAAGGATGGTAAAAATATTAAGTTATATTCACTGTTGGATGAAGAAGAAGTACAGTCAAAGACCCCTAGTGCCTATTTAAGCAGTGGCAAGGAGTTTATTAACACTCTTCAGCAAGGAGGTGAAGGATATGCTATTATGGTACAACCCAAGGAAGAAGACAAGACTAAGCAGACACCTATACCAGAAGAATTTCAGAAGTTACTTGAGAAGTTCAAGGACATAGTCAGTGATGGGACATCAAAAAAACTACCTCCAAAGAGAGCTATCATTCATCAGATTGACTTCATACCAGGGGCTTCATTTCCAAACAAGGCAGCCTATAAACTCACACCAGATCAGAACCTAGAAGTTGCTAGGAAAGTGTAGGAGTTATTAGACCAAGGACTAATTAGGAAGAGCATTAGTCCATGTGCAGTACCAGTGGTCTTAGCAACCAAGAAAGGGGGTAAGTGGAGACTTTGCACTGAATCTAGGGCTATCAATAGGATTACAATCAGATATAGATTTCCTATTCCTAGGATAGAGGATTTGATGGACTATCTTGGAGGGGCTAAGTACTTCACTAAGTTGGACCTCAAAAGTGGGTACCACCAAATTAGAATCAAATATGGGGATGAATGGAAGACAACTTTTAAGACAACTGATGGGTTGTATGAGTGGAGAGTTATGTCATTTGGACTCTCAAATGCCCCTAGCACATTCATAAGGCTCATGAATGAAGTGCTTAAGGATTTCACAGGGATATTTGTTGTAGTGTATCTAGATGATGTACTCATCTTTAGTAAGACAAAAAATGAACATTTGAAGCATGTGGAGATTGTACTTAATAGGTTGCAGGAGGAGAGGTTAGCCATCAATCTAGAAAAGTGTGAGTTCTTCAATCAAGAGCTTGTGTATTTGGGGTTTGTATTATCCCAAGGGTCATTGAAGATGGACCCAAGCAAGGTGGAACCTATTATAAATTGGCCTACACCAACTACCATGACAATGGTAAGAATTTTTCATGGGTTGGCTCAGTTTTACAAAAATTTTATAAGAAACTTCAGTGGCATTTGTGCACTAGTGTTTGATACTATCAAGGGTGGTCTAAAGACTAAATTTAAATGGACTCTTGAAGCAGAGAAGGGTTTTGAAAAATTGAAGCAAGAAGTGGCAACTCAACCCATCCTTTTGTTACCTAGCTTTGATAAGCTATTCACAGTGGAATGTGATGCCAATGGAATTGCAGTATGAGGAGTACTAAGCCAAGAAGGCAGGCCTATAGCTTTCTTTAGTGAAAAGCTCAATGAGGCTAGAAAGAAGTATTCTATTTATGACTTAGAGCTATATTCTCTAGTGCAGACATTATCTCCTACCTAAGGATTTTGTAGTGTTTACAGATAACTAGGCACTTAGCTACATCAACACACAAGAAAAGTTAAGTAATAGGCACTTGAAATTGATGGAGTACCTCCAAGCCTTCACCTTTACTATCAAACACAAGAAAGGACAATTGAACAAGGTGGCAGATGCACTGAGTAGGAGGTTACTAATAATGCAAGAGATTCAAATCCAAAGCATTGGGATAGAGAGTTTCAAGGATCTCTATGGAGAAGATGAAGACTTCTCTAAAGCATATAAGGTATGTTCTGATTTTGATAATCATTTTCATAGTCAATTCTCAGAGTATACACTATAGAGTGGAATTTTGTTCAAGGGGAATCATTTGTGTGTTCCCAAAGGTTCAATGAGAGATAATCTCATCTAGGAGAAGCACAATGGTAGTCTTAGTGGTCATTTCAGTATCAACAAGACAATGGAGTTGGTACAGAGGTTCTATTATTGACCCAAGTTGCCAAGGGATGTCAAAAGATATATGGATTAGTGTGTAGTTTGTATGAAATCCAAGCGGGGAGCTAGATATGTAGGTTTGTATCAACCTCTACCTATTCCCAATAGATCATGGGAATGCATTAGTATGGATTTTGTTGTAGGACTCCCTAAAAATAAGATAGGGTTTGATAGTGTTTATGTGGTGGTAGATAGGTTTAGTAAAATGAGTCATTTTGCTCCTTGCAAGACCACCCATGATGCTAGTTATATTTCTCATCTCTTCTTCAAAGAGATTGTGAGGATCCATGGATTACCATTAAGCATAGTATCAGACAAAGATATGAAGTTTATGAGTCATTTTCGGAAAAATCTATGGAGAAGACTAGGTACTAACTTATATTTTGGTTTAGCTTACCATCCTCAGACAGATGGAAAAATTGAGGTGGTAAATAGAGTTTTAGGTAACCTTCTAAGATGCCTAACCAAGGAGTATGGTCAGACATGGGACTTGGTCATATCACAAGATGAATATGCATACAATGACAGTGTGAATAGGGCCACAGGTAGGAGTCCTTTTGAGATAGTATATGGTATGCATCCAAGAGGTGTGTGTGAGCTCGGAGATCTAGGAGATATGGAGTATAGGAGAGGACATGCAGAGGATTTCTCTCAGACCATGAAGGAGATTTAGGAGCAAGTGAAGAAAACAATCACAGAGGCTACTCATAAGTTGAAAACTAAGGTGGATATGTCTAGGAAAGATATCCAATATATAGTAGGTGACTATGTCATGGTCCATCTCAACAAATATAGATTGCAGAAAGGAGTACCAAAAAACTTGCAGATGAAGAGAGTGGGACCATGTAAAGTATTAGCTAAGTATGGAAAGAATTCTTACAAGGCGGAGCTTCCTACATAATTAAGTATTTCACCAATGTTTAATGTAGCTGACTTAATCAATTATAAAGGACCAGTGACTGATATGAATTTGAATAGTATGGATGTATTGGAGGATGTGAGTACTGTAGTCTTACCTCCTCAAGACAAGCTGTAAGTAGATAGGATCTTGGAATCTAGAGTGTAGAATTCTACTCGGCACAAGGTGTACATGGAACACCTCATACAGTGGAAAGACAAACCAGAGTCTAAGGCTACATAGGTAGAAGAAGCTCATTTCAAGAGGTGCAGCATTGATTTATATCTGATATATCCCCACATTCCTTAGTGTTAGTGTAGAGGGGGGGAGAATGGTGCAGGAGCACCCATAGGTTGCCAGAGGTTGTTTAGGAAATCTAAGCAATTTATCTTAGTGGAATTTTGGTTGTGAATTGATTAGCTAAAGGTCATGTTGACCACAGAGTAGGTGTAATAGGGTTTTAGATCAATAGGAGGCTTAGGATTATTGTAAGGTGCAAAGAGGGCTAAGAGGTTGTCTTGAAACTATGCAACATCTAAAATGTTGCTCAACAATGTTGATAGTTGGAGCTACAACCAACCAAGAAGAGCCCAAGGGAGAGGATAAATATTTGGTAACCCTATTTATGGGATGCCTTATCATTAGAGTAATTTTGGAAGCCTTTCATATTTTTTAAGTTTTTAATTCAAGAAAAGTATATGTGAATTATGTGTGAGATTTCTGGTTTTTGTTTTGCAGTGATGATTTAATGGATTATTTTTGGCACTGTAACTCATGCATGATGTAGAATAGTTGTTCTTTTAATTCTTTGTGGTATTAGATATCATGTTAATTTATCTTTAAGCATTTGTTTTTAAATAGTTTGTGTTCTACATTGTTGCTGGTCTAAACCAGGCAGTTTGTAAAGAATGGAGTGTTAGTTCACTTTCCCACCATACACTTTGTATGGCCCTTTGGGATTAGCGACTAGACTCCATGGGTGTACATATAGTAGGAGTTATAGCCTTTGAAAACACAAGAGCTTTTGATGGATTCTTATCCTACGCGAGCTAGAGAAGAGCCCGGTTAGGAAAGACCATAGTACAGAGCACTTAATTTGTAGAGGTGTTAAATTTGTGATAAATTTCCTTTTGGAGAAGGAAGATATGAGCTTTACCAAGGTATGGTAAAGAGGGAGAGTCTCTACCAACTCATTTATGAGGGAATAACTTAGCAAGTTGTAGAGAAGCCAGGAAAGGGCTTAAAAAGCCTTAGTTTTGCTCATTTTTAGGTTAGGGCATTGTACGGCCAATTGTGGCCCAAGACCCCAAAAATCCTTGAGAGGTGGGCATATGAACCAGGAATCCCTAGAGAAGATTGAGGGTTTCTTTGGAAGGAATTTGGGAAAAACCTTGATTTCTCGGAGAAGGAGACCTAATAGGGCTAGTAGCCTTCTAGGCCTAATGAAGGAGTTTGGTGAAAGCGACCTGCAGATGGAGCTTGGTGGATCCCTAACACCCCTAATAGGATGGATTGAAGCTTTTGGAAGCACCTCCACACCTCTATAAAACCATTTCAATAAATTGGAGGATAGTAGCCTTTAAGGTAGATTAAGGGCTAGAGGCTAGTAGTACAAGATTGCACCATGTTTTGACTTGGAAGAAGTAAATTCGTTGATAGTTGGGTTGGAAAGGAGAACCAGGGGATCCTAAGCAAGAAGAGGTCCTATAGGTTGCAAGTGGTGGAGAAAGACACCCTAGAGGTCTTCCAAGAAAGACGTAGAGCATGAATCAGTGAGTGATTCACCCAACCTCCCGATCATAGAGCCTTCAAAAGATCAACCTCCACCAAGATCCCAACAAAAGAGGTATGATTAAAACTCTTGGAAGTATTTTCCACTCTCAAGAATCTACCAATAGCATTACCAATGCCCTCATAGGTAGAGGAGAACTAGAACTCTAAGGGAAGATAAGGCAATCTTACCCAAATGGGCATAACATCTAAGGGTTCATTAAAAGGATAAAAATAATGAATGCAAGGTCTCATGGAGAGGGGATGAGAGTCCTTAACCCACAAACCATAATATAGAAGAGTCTGCCTATCCTCAAGAGACCTAAAATCTACAACAAAAAAACCCCTTGCAAAAAGTTAAATCTCCATCAAACCATCAAGCAGAGGAGACCAATGGTTGGTGATCCAAAGGTGCAAATTAGGGAGGGAAGGCCATAAATAAAAAAATCTACAAATAAGAGCATTCTTAGAGTAAAAAGAAATATTTTTAGCAACTTCCTTACCAAGAGAGATAATAGGAGCACTGTCTGCACATCACAAAGGATGCACAAATCCCTCCCTTAGCCTCTTAGAATTCACAACATCAACAAAAGAAGGCTAAGGATGAACACCCAACCCCCTAGTAAAGTTCGGGGAAGCCTGAACCATGTCCACAGTAGCATCCGCATTAGGGAAAGTGACTACCACAATCATCATAGCCAGCCCATAACCAACAATTTTCTCTACCACACCAACTAAAGGCATAGATAGTCAGAGGACCCACACGATTAAGAAGTAATGATGAATCCCTATCCACAACCACCACCCCTACTATTTATGCTATTTTTGTGTTATGGGGATGTTAAATTTGATATCTAATTTTATAAGCCTATTTGACATACAACACTAGATTTTAAAATGTAATTTATCGTATAAACAAAAATGGAAAACTAAAAATCAACTTCAAATATGAAACTAATACATAGAGACGAACCTATGATGAAAATTTGAGATTAAATTGGCTAGTCTAGGGTGCAAGGCTCCCTAGCCTAAACTACTTCTTTTTGACATCTAAAAGGTTTGAAATGTGGTTTAAGGTCTTCACTTTTTTTTCTAAGATTGTCATGTGTTGAAACGTCTAGATCTAACTTACACAAATACAAATAGGGGGAAATATTATGTTGTATATGGAATTACCTATTCAAACCTTGTTTTGTTATTTCTACCTCCATGTATAGAGATTGATGATGATCAAGAGGGCATTCCATTGAATGAGTAGAGGCCAAAAAACCAATAATTGATTTGAACTTGATAAATGACAAATGATAATATTACTTTTATGAGAAAACCCTTGAAAAAGAGATTCCACACACAATTTCATTGATTGATGCCTCGATTTAGACCTACAAAAGGTTAGATCACACACATAATGGATTGCTAAGTCTAGCATGTAGAGGATAACTCAACACATCTCCATGATTTGGCATAATTGATGATCAACCCTTGTTAGTTTTGTGTTTTAATTTTGAGGGAAACTAAAAAGAGTTGATCCTATTTAATCTATTTGTTGGATCTAGGATCTCTTTTCAATATCTATAGTAACCGAACTAAATATCAACAAAATATATATATATAGATGATCACCATGTACTAAATAATAAAAATGAATTAATATAGTCTTCAATGATTACTTTTTGAGATTATTTTTCCAGATTATTTCTTCTCTTAAATCGCCATGTATCTTATCCCTTCTAGTAATATAAATTCTTATACATGAAAATTACATGTTCAACAACCTTTATTTTTTAGCCTTGCCTAATAACTATAACATCATTTGGTTCCTCTTCTTCTTAAGTCCATTTAGATACTTTCATATTTCCTTACTCATTTTCTATTTTTGCTAAGATTTTGTTTCCTTCAATTATCTTTCCATAAAAAAATTCTTATTTTAAATAAATTATTCTTTAGTACTATTTTTGAGTGGGTGAGTTCCTTAATTCATAGGTTTAGTAAAAACTATTTAAATCTTATCTTGTTGAATTAGCACAAATTATCAATCATTTCCTTTTTATTTTAATTATGAAATAAAGTTTCCCTCCTACAATATTTTGTAGATATTGGCCTACTTATGTACATATCTATGCTCCTTGTCCCTTTGTTGGGCTAAAAACATACCGTTAATACTTACTTCAAAGCCAAGACGAAACCATATAATCTTCCCTACACATGACTAACCTAGTGCACATCAACATTCCTTGAACACTTTAGACAACTTGTCAAGATAGTATTTCACAAATGATACAAGGAATCATCTCATTTAAATTATATTAATAATCTTGGAAACTAAAATATAAGATTAATCTTAAAATATTAAATTTAAAAAATCAACCATCTAACTTTAGTCCGATCTATCAACTTTACACAACATGATCTCAAGAATATTATTGTGTGTACATTAGATTTCACATAGGTTATTTTAATTAAAATAAATATTTAATCAATTATCATGATTAGCCAAAAATCATAGTTAAATTGAATATTTTTCATACTAATTAAGTCCGTAACAACTAAATGTCAAAATAAAATTTTATAATCAACCAATCATGATAAATATAACTATGAGACATAGGTAGAAAATTTAGAATCTTATTATAGGGTCCCAAAAAAATCACTAAATATTGGCCTAATTCAAAATCGGGAATTGTAGGGTATTACAAACTCTAACATGCCTCAAAACTTATTCACTATCATTAATTGAATCAACATTGAAATTTATTTGTTTTGGACTAAATGCCCACCATAATCTTGTCCACCTTTTTAATAAAATATTTATCAATTGTATTTAATTATTGACAGTTCCAATCATGACATGTGCTCATGCAAAAACGGATTATAATTTGTTGAGTATGTATTGAAAGTACTCATCCCTAGGGTATTTATTGTTTAATCACCTTGAAAAAAAAAGAGGATAATATATTCACATGTATACCTTTAGTATTTTGAAATTCTCACATAGCAACTAATTTTTCTTCACGAATCATATCATCCACCTTCAAGCTTACTCTTATTCTATGTTGTAGACTAAATCTTAACACTTGACTAATTTACAAAGATGTGTGAACTTGAATCCTTTCAAAACAAGCCCCACAATGCTCTTTAGCATTGTCCATATTGTGTCACTTCAAAAAGCACCAAGTGCACATTTTTTATATGAATAAAAAAAAGTAGTGTTTCTCTAGACATGATTGTAAAAATATATATCTCACATTGTGTTAGAAATATTGTATTACTATTACAATTATGACTTAGACTCGTAGATTGCCAACGTTGAATTGTCTCTACGTTATTATCCACAATCTACTATTAGATTTCAAATATTAATATTCTATTGCAATGTATAATAAAGTAAAGTTCACACTATAAAATATGAAAAATTATTTCTTTCCCATATTAACACAACACATCACCTTCAATTTATTTATATAATCAATTAATCATCCTAATATCCTATATCTAGAATCACTCTTAGTTAATTGATTTTATTAATTTAAAATTTAAAATATTTTAAAGATGCCCTTTATTACCCTTCAATTATATATTTATAGACACTTGAACTTGTAAATCGAATATAATTATATATTAATAAAATTTTAGGTTGCTAAAAATCATTTCAATAATAGAAGTCAAGTGTTTCTATATCTCTACACCAATTTCACTTCAACTATCCTAGAAAAAGAATGAAAAAAATTGTTAATTGAAATTTTCCACGCGGTATTACTGTTTCCAACTTTACCAAATAAGATGGGAATAACAATACTACAACTTACCGGTACTGTATTGTATTCAAGGACATCAAGGTAGCAGTGGACTATATATGGACAAGAGAACTCAACAACCACCCTTATCACACAATCCTTACATTACTTACCTTTAACCGAATATATATGTCACACCTAATTTCTAGATCTCTATCAAGTATAAATTATTTTACATACATGCTGAACTTATCAGTATACTGTACTGGAAAATCTCAGCATCATAAGAGTACTGAACAAGAAAATCTTAGCATCGAGCAAAGTTTAATAAAGAAAAGCAATGATATAATCCTTAGAAAGTGGACACTAGTGTAGTGAAACAAGAAGGAACAGTTGGCATTGATCTGATATATAGTGACGTTGGATGAGGCTCCTCCATTCCTTTCTAGTCTTGCACAAACTTTGTGTCGCTCCACCAGTTCTTATAGTCATACACAGAACAAAAGGCCTGCAAACAAGTGAGAAGCAAAAGTATGCCAGTAGCCAAAAAAGTGAGTCACTGCCACGAACCAAAGATGTATTTGTTCATGTACTCCATCACGGCAATGCTCCATCTCGTATTATAATGCTTGTTGACGTCCATTATAACTTGGTCCAGATACTTCACTTTTGTCAATTTCACACACTTACCCATGCCGTTCCACAAGCTCGCCAGTTTCCCCTCATTTGCCAAGTGATTGCAAATTATGTTGCTGTTTATCAGCAATCGAACATCTTCATCTTTGTCGATGATACCGTTCATGAAATCTGTGCAGCATGTGAAGATCAGAGCACTAGAAGCCATGGAAGCTTCGAAGGCCACCAAATTTCTGAGAATGACTTCCGAATTGGCATCCAGCTTCACTTTCAGAAGATAAAGAGTGGCAGTCATCAGGTCGAAGCGAATTGTGGTGAGGTCTCCACCGGTTGGAAGGAATTTTAGTCTAGCTGAGGATAAATCAGAGATCGAGGGAATCACCAGTTCATCCAGTGTAGGAGGAGTTTACACAGAGGAGGAGCTTTCGTTGCCATCATCTTCATCTTTGTCGGTGGCCGAGGAGCCGAAGATAATAGTTAAAGGTCCCTTAAATGTGCACAGGATTGGCAGATTTCCTAGAATGATAAGAAGGCGCAGAGGTAACTTAACCAGAAACTTCACGGCTCTCAATTTAAATAGACAACGAGGAAGTGCTGTGAGGCATCAAACAGGGCCGATGTTTAGCGAGGAAACGACTTTCCATCCTGTATTCAGAGCCCGTGTAACATAGATTATATCCAGTAACTCCTCCTTTTCCTCCTTGTTCCCCTTTGCATTGGCATCGTCCATCATGGCTGCAGGGACAATTAGTAATAAAGAACCTCTAGTAAGTGAGCCCGATCTTTAATACGCAGCCTTGAACTCTCGGGCATCTTGAACATAAAGGGCAACAATTCTTCACAGGCAAGACTTAGAAGATTCGAGAGCCTTTCTTCCACCTTGTCTTGAGAACCCTATTACATCTCTAGTAGCTTCTTCAAGAGGAACAATGGTATCTAATTCTCAAGCATCATTAGATCTCTGATAATTGCATTGTGGGTGGCGCTCCTTGCAGAGGGATCTAAAACTCTGCCCAATTCCTTCACATCGGATGACACATGTGATGAAGCCTTGTCCACCTATTTGACATAGAACTGTAAGCACTCCAACACGAAGGAGGCATCCAAAGCCATGAGCCATGCAAGTGCTTCCTTCGTGTAGTCTAGATATTTGTGATAGCATCCCCTTATCTGCCTCTTATGCATCTTCATCTCGCCGACTACAATTCGAACGTTAAGTCTCCGGCAATCCTCTTCTGGAATCTTCGAGTAGCAGCCACTTTATATCTTTCCATTTCAGAGAGATCTGATCTCCACTGGTGATATGGTCTGATGGAGACACATTGTGGAATATATACTTCCGCCTTCATTGCCAACAACTCCTTGGGCACAACGAACACAGATACGCAAGACTCTTTTTCTTCTTCTTGCTCGTCATTAATATGAATCTCCTCCTTGATTTGAACGACCCAGTGATCCTGATCGATATTTACCTCAACTGCAACCTTTAATTCCATGGTTAATCCTATTCGACAAGGAATGATAGATCACAGAAATCAAATAGACAAATAGCAGGCAAGCAAAGGCTGGAAAATATGTGAAACAATGCGTCAAAGGGTCCTCTATTTAGTGGCGAGCAAAAGCAAGGAAAATTAAATGGAAATTCCTATACCTCAAGCTTCACATGTGTAAATGCTTTTCACCATGGATCCCATAATAGCCATATTCGCGGGGCGTGCATCTTATATTTTTTTTTCACCCTTAGTGGGGTATGTGTTGTAATTTCAAACTGTGGGGACTGGATCTAAATGCATCCATGACTTGGTGTACCGGCCCCATTCTGTCACATTTTCTACGCCAACAATTACAAATACAGGAATTGATATACATTCTATTTGTTTGTTTGCGCGGTATTTAATTAAAACTTTCATTGACATAAATGTCCATGTAGGATGATTGGAAGGAATAATATTTTAACCATAGGAAACAATGTATAGCATTGGTTATTTGTAAAGTTATTATAAGATTATATTGAAAGTATAATAAATTAATGAGAGGAAATCGGTAATGGCCACATTTACGAAACGTGTAAAACTCTATTTCTGAGTCACTCAGATTCCATTGAAATTGTGGTGAAGATTTACTCGTACTTTCATTCGTGAGGGTTATCTTGCGTACTCTGAGACAACTGGTTTGTTTGTGTAATTATAAGATTCATAAATGTGAACAACATTTGTGCTTTCAAATAGAAAACTTTCTAATTTTAATGAAGCAAAATGACAATGGTCATCGAGAAATTTTCTAATATGTTTTATTTAATTTGTTTTAATATTAATTTTTTTAAATTTTTTAATAATTATTTTTGTTAAGAATTTAAAATTATTTATATCTGATTGGTTTTAGATTGATAAATAATGTTTGGTTATGATTATATAATATTGTTTATTTTTATAGATAAGTGCTATCAAGGGGATAGTGCCCATCTATATAGTATTTTAAGTAGTTTATTAGAGAAGTTAAGGCTCTGTATAGGCAGCCATGTCTGTCTACCCGTTGAAGTAACCATAGATGGTGGCAAGGAAATCACCGAATTCCTCCAATCGCCACAGGCAATCTGGTTCCAACGAGTTGTCTTTTGTGTTCATGAAGCGATGGAATGGGTCTATCTCATTGTTCATGACGCCTATGCAGAAGACTTCCCAAGCTTATGTCATGAAGTTAACCCATTGGAGTCTGCGCTGCTTTGCCACCTTGTTCTCCAAATCTTCCTCAACATCTGACACCACATTCTCGATGTTTGAAGGATCGAAGTAAGCACCTAGCTAGCTTACCCAACCCTTAGTCCCAAGCTCCATGATCGTGTTTCCGATTGCTGCATGGTTCTAGAGGGAGATGTAATCATTGCACATTACCACTACCCTCTCTCGGGAGCCAGTTATGTCCACCAGTGAATTTAACACTACTTTGTAGACCTATCCATCACAACGGTGCGATCTGATGCGTCCTCCCCAAGTTGCGATGCCTTGGATGGCCCTCCAGACCCTTGCATGGTAGACCAAAAATAGGCGTTGACACTCGATTTCAATCCTCTCTTGGCAACTTACACAGCTTATCCCAAAGTAATGCGCCATTTTGATTGGTTTGGCCACGGACCCAGCTCAATTTATCCTTACCAGAAAGGGAGATCACATGACAACATGCTACCCTACAGGACTGACACTAGCCCCCTAGACCATGAGAATTTCAATTCGTTTCCACTTGGGAGTGCAACTTCTTGTGGACTAGATAGGAGAACTAGTGCGTGTGGGTAGAGAGGACAGGCAAGGTATCCCTTTTGGGATTTTTTTCATACAAATGACGAATCAAAGGTTACCAGCTCTTGTAGTCCGACCCAATAGTCAAGATCTAAATCCAACTCAAGTCCTTTTCCCTGTTGTACACCAGCGTTAGCCAGGCAGTCTGCAGCTTTATTAGCTTCTCTATAGGCATGGCCTATGCAAAAGTTATCTAATTTGGCCAAGAGCAATTTTATTTGGACCACCCAACTATCTAGGTGTCAGCTTGGAAAATGGTTGTTTACTACTGCCTTGATGCAAACCATTGATTTAATGCCTTTGCTAATGCAAAGCTAGAGTCCGAGTAATAGTGCCTCAAATTCGACAATGTTGTTCGTACAAACACCTAGGGATTTGGATGCCGCCCAAATGGAATTGCCTTCTCAATTTCTTATGATGCAGTAAGTTCCGAAAGTGCCCGAATTTCCTTTTGCAGCGCTGTCGAAGTTGAGTTTCCAAGGGTGTACCGTTGGTCCCTTCCAATGCACTAGGCTTCTGTCAACTTTGTCGCACACGATAGGGCCCAACCTTGGTCTTCTTAGCTCAGGCCATTCTTTTTGGATCTCTTCGTCCCATTTGGTGAATCAGATGTTTTTTCTCAACCTTGACCTATTATTCGCCACCTCTATTACTGCTTCCCTTATCCAAGCAATTAGCTTGTTATATTCTAAGGCTTCCCATTTGAAGATTCTTCGATTCCTCTCTTTCCACAAGTGCTAGACAATCATTGAGGGTGCTGAAATCTAGATACTTTGCCAATATCCATTAGTGTTTCTAATTTTCGAAGAGATAAGAAAATCTTTTAAGTTTACTTGTTTGGGTATATAGATTTGGAATGTACTTTGGAGCCAATCGCAACAGGCTACAGCCATTGGGCATGATATGAAGAGGTGATCAATTTCTTCCTCTTCATGTTCACAAAGTACAAAACGAGTTGGGCTAGCCACCTTGAGCCTTTTTAGCCTTTCTGATGTTAGGTAGCATTTGTGAAAAACAACCCAAAGGAATGTGCTTGCTTTGGGGAGAATTGCTTGGTCCTAGTAAATTTTTTCCATCTAATCTAACCTTGCACAAATTGCTATCTATATTTGGTAACCAAGTTTGGCCATGTATTTGCCTGACTTTCCACCACACTAGATAATTGAGTCTTCCTCTTTGGATACACATACCACCCACTTATTAAGTTCTTCTAATATAGCCTCTTTTTTAACTTGGCCCAACTGTGTATTTGATAAATCTCTCCAAATCAATCTCCCACCTTTGCCCGTTTCTTCCTAATTTACGTATGTTGCCACCTCTGTCCCCAAGAGCCCCTCCAGCCAATCCAAATCCTGATAAAGATCAAATTTCTCTGAAAGGCTCCTAAAGCTGTTCTAGGAATCTGCCCAAAACCTTGCCTTGTGGCCATTACCAATTCTCCACAAAATATTACTTGTGATGAGGGGACGAAAAGCTTTCATGAATTTCCAAATAGTAGAACCTCCTTGGATATTCTCTATTGTGACTATCCTATTTGGGGATTCATTGTCCAGGTACTTGTTCTGGGCAATCCAGCATGAGACTTTCTGTGGTTGGCGATACATTTTCCAAATTAACTTGGCGTCAAACACCAAGTTCTATTTTCAAATTTTCCTTAGGCCCACACCTCCTACGACCTTTGGTAAGCATAATGTATCCCATCCTATAAGGGGTATTTTCTTCTCTCCTTTTGAACCTTCCCATAGGAATCTTTTGAGGATTCTTTCTAAGTCTCCTACTATTTTTGGGGGGCTTTGTAGCATGTTAGGGTGTAGGTTGGGATTGCCGACAGAACTGATGTGGCCATAGTTATTTTTTCAGCCAGGGTCAACCACTTGTGTTTCCAGGACTGAGCCTTATCTTTACATCTATTTACCACCTCTCCCCAATGCTTGGATCTACCCACCCCATCAAAGATATGAACGCATAGAAATTTTGAAGGAAGTTTATCCACCTGAAATCCTAGAAGGGTTGAAATGGATTTTTGGGTCTTCTCTTTAGTGTTAAAGAAAAAAATCCTTGACTTCTCCTTACTCATTTTTTGTCTCGACTGGGCTTCATAGTCTATCAGAGTTTCTTTCATGCATTTTTCCTCCCTGGTATTTGCTTCCCCAAACAAAGTTGTATCATCTATGAATTGGGGATGAGTGATTGGTTCTACATTTGGGGCTATCATTGTGCCACGCCAGTCTGCCAGTTGGTTCCTTATTTTGATTGCATTACCTAGTGCCTCTGCTATGATGAAAAAAAGTGAGGGAGAGATGGGATCCCTTGACGCAAACCATTAGTAGCCTCAAAGAAACTGTGAAGGGAGCCATTGAGAAGGATTGAAAATCTAATCGTGGAGATGCATTGTTTGATTAATGAACACCATTCATTATTGAAGCCCATGTGTTCCATAACTTTGAGCAAGAATGGCCAAGAGGTTTTTTCATAGGCCTTGCTTACATCCAATTTGATTAACATTCTGAGGTTATGGATAGCTTTTAGAGTTTGAACCACTTCACTTATTAGAAGGATGCATTATGAAATTTCGCTACCTAGCACAAAGCCACTCTGTTCAGGGGAGATGATTCTGCTAAGAATTTTTTTGAGCCTATTTTCTAATACTTTGGAAATCACCTTCTATAGTGTGTTGCACAAGGAGATTGGCCTATAATCCCCAAAGGACCTACATTCTTCCTTCTTGGGAAAGAGTGCTATTACTGAGTTATTGATGTCTTTGACAAATATTTTGGTCTTCCTAAATTCTTCCACGATGGACCAGAGATCCTTTCCTAGGAAGCTCCAACCTTTTTGAAAGAATCTGGCTAGAAACCCACCCGGTCCAGGGGCCTTGTCGGGGTGCATTTCAAAGAGGGCTATTTTCACTTCCTCTAATGAGACTGGTTCTTTCAGCATTGCGTTGTCATCTTCACTAACCCTCCTTTCAATTGCATCTAGTATACTGCCTTCATTGACTACACTATAGTGGTCACCTAATAGGGATTTGAAAAAAGTTGACCGCTTCCTGTCCTACTTCCACGGTACCTTCTTTCTAGCTGCCATCTTGGGACTGATTTTTTTTTGACTTTGTTTGTAGCCCTTCTAGCCAATACTAATGAGTGAAATAATTTTGAGTTTGAGTCCCCTTCCTTGAGCCAGACATCCCTAGATTTATCCCTCCAGTAGATTTCTTCCTTCTTGAGTAATTCTGCTAATTCTACTTTAAGACCCTTCTCTAACAAGAATTCCTCATTTCTCATTCCCTTTGCTAATGCTTTTTTGTTTAGGGTCTATAGTTCTCGCTCAACCCTTGCATTCTCTATAAATATGTTTAGGAATTCTGACTTGTTCCATTCCTTGAGCTTCTCCTTTAGATACTATAATTTTTTTGCAAATTTGAAACTGATTGAACTCCCAATTCGACATTCTTTCCACCAATTTTCCAAGTAGATAAGAATTCAGTCATCTCTCTACCACATGTTCATAAATTTGAAGGTCGATTTCCTTACTTCTAGGCCTTTTCAAATGTGGAGCTCCACCGGAAAGTGGTAAAAAATGGATACTAATAGGATACGTGTTTCGATAATAAGGTTAGAATTATGCCAACCAGTAGAAATGAGGAACATGTCCAACCTTTTTGAGGTAGCCATGAAGTCCTTATGTATGTTCATCCATGTGAACATTCTATTGGTGGTCGGGTAGTCAGCTAATTCTGAGTGGGCCACAAAAGCCCTGAAGTCAACCTGGGTTTGGGATTCCTTCCTTATCCCACCACTTTTCTCTGATAGCTCCAGGATGGAATTGAAATCTCCCCCGATGATCAAGCTTAATTCTAACAGGGGCTTTAGGAAGTCCAATATCTCCTGCCATAATGTTGCTTTCTCATTTGTGCCTATCGGTTTTTATATATTAAGGAGAGGAACAGACAGATTCAACTCCATGCTGTAAACTATTGCGGCTAGAAAATTCATCTTAGAGGACTGGATTTTGATGAATACTGTTGATTCCTTCTAGATCAACCCAATTCCCCCAGAGGCTCCCTTTGATTCGTGAAAGTAGTGGTTCCATGTCTTAATGTACGATAGGAAAGTTGCTGCCCTGAACAATGAAAGTTTGGTTTCTTGTAGTCAGATGATGTCGCTTGTGCATGCTTGTAAGTGATGCCTGACCAGGCGTCATTTGTCAGAGGCCTTTAGGCCCCTGACATTCCAAGTGGTAATTTTTATTGTTTCCCAAGAGAGGCTATACCTCTTTCAATACTTATAAATTTCCTGATACTAGGGTATCTTCTATTTGCTACTTCTTCTTCTCTTAATATTTTGGATGACTTCCTTCCTCTTGTTTTCCCTTGTTTACCTATTTTTCCCATTTCAAGATGTCTGGCTACAGACTGTGTGATGCTTCTCTCCTCAATAATGCCTAGTTCATCTTCCAATTCATGTTCTGATTCTAAGTGTTGGATGTTTGAAGGGTCCTCCTAACTTGTTACCTCCCTAATATGTGGGGTAGTTACTTCCTCCAAAGGGCCTTCCATGTTGATAGCTCTATCCTTGTTTTTGTAGGAATTGGTTTCTGGTGCCTCCAACATCTTAGCCTCTTCTCGATCTACCTTGACTAGGCTTGGGACGAAGGGAACGATATGCATTTCGAGCGGTGCCTCTTCCCTTGATTCTAGTTCATTTTTATGCGATGACTTTCTTGTTAGTTTTTTGCACTCTTTTTCGTTATGTGTTCTTGAACCACATTTCAAACAAAACCATTTTTCTTCTTCCACCTCAATTTCTTGTGTCTAAGATTTACTGTCTGCTTGAAGATGTATAGAATGAGGGATAGGGTTAATGGATGCCAGCCTCATTCTAGCGTATTTATATAGATTGCCAACTATGATATCCATGTCTATGTCAAGCAAGGTCCCTAGTGTCCTTCCGATTTTCTCCAAGCATTCCCCATTCCAATATTCAAATGGGATATTATAGAGGCCAATCCAAACCGGGTTGTCATAGGGTTGAATTTGAGTGGGGTCAAAATTATGCTTCTAGGGTTGCATGTATAATGGGAAGTTGTCTTTTTTCCATACTCCTTTGTCTTTAATTTTCTTCTTGGTAACTTCCTCGATAAATACTACCATGAAGCAGTTTTTTGGAAGAAAACAAATTAGCACTTCGGTATGCCAATTTTCTGCTATCCAATCATTAATGGCCGATTTTCTAGGGTTGGTCTCGATGAAGTGAAAAATGAGTGCCATGTCCTTTAGGATCTCTATGTCTTCCTTGATTTCTTGGGATACATCTATTGTTATGGTTTTCCTTTCTTCTTGTTTCTTGAGGGATTCAGATTATGTCTAAATTTGTTCCCTTCGCTCTGGCTTGGGCCCTTGACTCGTGTTGTTAAGGGCTCTTTTCTTCTTGTGTTTTTGCTTATTCCTTGAGGGATCAAACTGAGGCTGTGGATGATCCCTGACTCTATTCTTTCCCCCACCATTTTCACTTGTTACTGAGGGTGTATCATGGCATACATGTCCATTGGCCTCTTGCTATTGATTTGAAGGTTGATGCTGATAAAAGGAATGACAACAATCCACCCATTCACCATTTGTAAAAACCCATTGGGGCCTATGACCTACCTTCTTGGAGGTCACCACTTGGTTTCCTTCGACTTTGTTCACCCAACTGCCCTTTTGCTTTTCGTTCTAGCCGAAACCCTTCCTGTTTGGTTCGTGAAACTGTCAATTTTCACTTTTTCTACAGTTCCCACACTCGCACTGTGCTGCTCCATTTTCTTTGCTAATTATATAAAATTATTAGTCATGTAGTATGTGATAATATTTTTTATTAACATTTGAATTAGCTTTTACTAAATGAAACAATTAAAAAATAATTTCAATTACCATCTTTCTTTATTAAGCTACATGACGTCTTTATACAAGAAAATATGTGCTCTGACGATGTTTACCCTTGACATACCTTTTGAACTCCCTTAATTTTAATTGTTGTTTCTTTGCATAATAAGCTTTTTATATGCATTAATATGTTACACACTATATTCAATCCATATCAATTTTCATAGCAATAAATTCCACTTCCTATTTTATGTCTTATTTAGCTTTCTTGTTTCATACTTAACATGACTCTATATTTCATAGGGATGCTTAGTTTGTTAGAGATTTAGCTTTACTATGTTTGTCAAAGACTAATCTCATTGCAGATTTTCAACATCCACAAAATCATCAATGCAATTTTGTTCCAAATCAAGCTTGATCAATCTTGATCAATCGAATCCAATCAATCATCACCTTGTTTGACTTAACACACTTAGTCAAACTATCATCTTGTGCATGATTTTACTCTAGGATAACACAACTTCCTTGGGTTTACAAGTTCATTATCATCTTGTTTGGCTTAACACACTTAGCCAAATTATCAAATCGATAATCACCTCATTTGGCTTAACACGCCTAGCCAAATTATCCTTTTTGTATGAGTTTATTCTAGGATAACACAACTTCCTAGAATTTACAAGTGCATTATCACTTTTGTTTCACTTAACACGCTTAGTCAAACTATCAATTCATCAATCTGATTGATCAACATTAAGCTTGCTTTTCAACAAAATCCAAAAAAAAATCACTGATATCATCACATATCGTATCCAAATTGTCAAAATCCAAAAACATCAGAAAAAAAATAAAAAATAAAAAAATCCAAATCATTTAAAAATCCAAAAACATGTCGAAATATCAGAAAATATTCAAAAATTCATCATTAAGTCTTGTCAATCTTTCACCTTGTCGAACTACGTCGTCTCTAAGCTTGAATGTAGGCAAGGTTGATCTTTGATCATCCCCCAAGATAGTTAGGGTCAGTCCTCAGGCATTCGTTTCATTGGCAATCCATTTGCCCATCTATTTTTTTTTACATATAGGTCACTCCTTAGGCGTCCATCGCATTGGCAATCCGTTTGCCCATCTATTTTATAGTTAGGGTTAGTCCTTTAGGCATCAATCACAATGACAATCTATTTGCCCATATTTTTCATATTTTAGGATTTTAAGCATCCATTGCAATTATATCCATCTGCCCATCTAGTTAGGCATCTGTAGCAAGGGCATTCATTTGTCCATCTTTTTCACATTTTAGGATTTTAGGCGTTCACCGCAATGACATCCGTCTTCCCATCTAGTTAGGCATTTGTCGCAAGGGCACCCATTTGTCCATCTTTTTTACATTTTAGGATTTTAGGTGTCCATCGTAGGGGCATTCATTTTTCCATTTTTTTCACATTTTAGGATTTTAGGCATCCATCGCAATGACATCCATCACAGGGGAACCCGTTTGTCCATCTAGTTTACATTTTAGGATTTTAGGCATCCGTCAAAATGACATCTCTCTGCCCATCTAGTTAGGTGTTCGTCGTAGGGGCATTCGTTTGTCCATCTAGTTTACATTTTAGGATTTTAGGCATCCGTCGCAATGACATCTATCTGCTCATCTAGTTAGGCATCCGTCGCAGGGGCATTTGTTTGTCCATCTTTTTCACATTTTAGGATTTTAGGCATCCGTCGCAATGACATCTGTTTGCCCATCTAGTTAGCCATTGGTCGCAAGGGCATTCATTTGTCCATATTTTTCACAGTTTAGGATTTTAGGCATCTATCACAATGGTAATCCGTTTTCCCATCTATCTCGTTAGTAGTCAAGTCAATTGTCATCCGAACTATGTCATCTCTAAGCTTGAATGTAGGCAAGGCCATCCTTGATTGGCCCCTGAGACACAAAATCTAAAAACATTCATAAATCTCAAAATTCCAAAAATAGCCTCAAAACATTTGAAAAAACCAAAATGGTGCATCCATTTCATCTCTCTTTCACCCGCAATAATCACCGTTCATAATAAATCAATCATCACTTTCACCCTTTGGTGAGTCATTCAGAAGCAAGTTTAGCAAGTTCCAAAGTGAACACCCTAATCGTCAAAGTCTCAAAAGTCTAGATCAGTAAGCAAGCAAGTTGGTCAACTCGGAATATCAATAGCTTATCACCCAAATCAGTCCCATCAAAACCCTGATCACTACAAGTCTTAGGATGAAGCTTTCCCATGATGGACATAAGCATCAGGTACCCCACAGTAGTTTAGCCTTGGCTAGTGATACAAAGAACATTAGCTTGTTTGTTTACTTATCTTGGTCTTTTTGACTTATCTTATTTTGCACTCATTCCAAGGACCTCTCAATGATGCCTAAATAAAATAGGTTTAGAGAGAAAGGAATGGGGCAATCATCATTATCTTTTTATTTTTTATGCTTGTTCGATGTTCTTATAAAATAACTTGATGAATACTTTTGCTTTGTTGGGTCTGTCCTAGCAAGGTTTCCATATGTCAAGTGTGAACAAGAGCACTCCTATCTGATTGTCGAGTCAAATTCCATCACACTAGGTGCAATGCCATCCTAGTTCTTAATACCTTGATGCATCACACCTACGTGTGTTATCAAACATAAAGAAAGGTATGCTCTTTTCCCATCCTTGGATAAGCAATACATCATCATTCATCACCATATCCAATAAAGTCTTGATGACTAGTGGACTTGTTGGACTTCTACATCTTCTTGGATTCAAGGGTTCCTCCCTCTCATTCTTCTATCCTATTTCACACTAACAATGTCTCCATCCTACATCCACACTCTTATCTTGCATAATCATGCCATATCCATCTCATGCATAATCACGTCATTTTATTTTCATAATCATTTAAGTTGTTTAGGATAATATAAATTTCTTATTCTACGCAGCTTCCAAACATCTCATTTTCATCATCATTATCACATAGACCATATAGTCTAACCATCCATACATTCATTTTGAACCTCTTTGTCACGAGATCCACCTTAATATTTTCACTCGATCTCTCGAGGGGGAAATGTACTAATGTACTTATTTTAGCTGGGGCATCTGAAAAAATCATAAATTTTTTAATTTCGATGTCGGTAGCATCGTTCTTTGAACCAATGCAACAAGTACATTGCTTCAAAGAGGGGAAAAATGTTGACATGCAAAACTAACATCATACATCCCACTCTCATTAACATTCAATTCTGCTATTAATCAATGAAAACAATTTATTGATTAATTCCCTAAGGTTCATCATGCTTAATTAAATAAATCAAATTATTTAATTAAGTCCTAAAGTTCTTCTCATTTGATTCATTAAATCAAAATGATTTAAATCAAATAGTAAAACCCCTAAAATCCCCCAAGTTAATTAATTTGAATTAATTAACCTCTAATCATGATCACCTATTCTCCAACTTTTGACTCAATTTGAGTCAAATCCAGACTCTCAACTAACACACCCACTTGCACCAATAAATCATTTATTTGATTTATTAATTCTTCTAATTACTTTCAAAAGGGCATCAAGATGGAATATTCTACAAATTTGAATCTTCCCTCCACATGACTTTTCCATTCCAAAAAAAGCATTAAATGCTCTTACATGTATCTTGAATAAGTCAACCTGACATTTAATGCACCTTTCATCCTTCCTAAACATTTTATTTCATCCAAAATTCAAATTTGAAATTGGCACATTGGCCAAGACTTGCGCATTCCTCACACTCTCACACCTTGACAAGTGTCATCTTGTCATTGGCTTATGAATAATCCCACATTCATCCAAACTCACTCAATCTCTCAACCCTGAATCTATAAAAGAAAGGGTTTTCAACAACACAAACACAACAAAATTTGAGGACAACACAACAACACGTTTTATGCAAGTTTACTCTCTACATGTGAGAACTAATCTTGCTCTTCATTTGGCATCTTTTTCTTATCATGGATTGGGAAAGGGCTGCTTCCTACACAACAAAGTGGCACCAATCCACTATGAGATAAATTTGATTCATGTTATTTTATGTCTTATTTAGCTTTCTTGTTTCATACTTAACATGACTCTATATTTGATAGGGATGCTTAGTTTGTTACAGATTTAGCTTGACTATGTTTGTCAAAGACTAATCTCATTGCATATTTTCAGCATCCACAATAATGTTTGTCAAAGTTCAACATTTGCAAGTTTAGTGCTTACAATATCTTGTATTCATTGTTTTTTTTCTATTGAATGTGTTTCTAGTTTTTTTATAACTATTACATCAGTTTAAAATTTTGCATAATATCTCTTCTCAAGATTAGTGTAGTAAATTGTTTCCGCTACTCTAATTCCCTTACAAGTGGTATCAGAGCCTGATCACCTTTTGTTTCAGTTGTGGGTTTGTTGGATTTTTTGAGCTAATCAAGGTTTGAGTGGGAGCTTGTGCAAAGGATAATTTGTGATCTTGTTGTAGGTATCTTTCCAAACAACGAGTACATATGGGAGGATTGATGTGGAGAATTTTTTTGGAATGAACTTTGAAATGTTGAAGATGAAGATGGAAGAGTTGTTGATTAATTGATATTTATGGGAATGTAGTGGATGAAAATTTATGGAGGCCTACAGATCTAACTTTGGCTACAAAATATGATGTAATGGATAGAAAAGTTAAATGTCTCATTATACTATGTCTTGCAGATTCAATCCTAATAAATATCCATGAAGAACCCACTTTGAAGAATCTTTGGAAGAAGGTGGGTTAGATATACAAAACCAAATCTCTGGTAAATAAAATTTTCTTGAGGAATTATTTATATTATTTAAGAATGGAAGAAGGTAGATGAATTTCTAAGCATTTGGAAACATTAAATATGTTGGTAACTTAGTTGATCTCAGTTGGGGTTAAGATGGATGAAGAAGAAAGGTGATAAACTTTGTTGTGTTCACTTCCACACTCGTGGGTTAGCCTAGTCATGGCCATTGGGAGAAATTTTTTCATCTTGAAGATGAAGGATGTTGTTGGTTCTCTACTATTCAAAGAAATAAGAAGGAAGGTCTCTTTGAACACGAAAGAGGCATTGAGTTTTGGGGGAATACAAAGAGAATGAGGAAAAGATGAGAAGCACTATGGCCGTTCCAAGTCCAAACATAAGGGGAGATCAAAATCTCCTAGTAAGTTCAAAGTAATTAGTTGGAATTGCGGAAAACCCAAACACTTCTAGAAGGAGTGTAAAGAAGAGAAGAAAAAGAAGAAGAAGAAGAAAGATTTTTATTTTGAGTCTAAAAAGGAAGTTGGAAATGCCTTTATTTCAGCCTTGGCCACTCGTGTAGGTGATAATGTATGGTTGATAGACTCAGGTGCATCTTTCCACATGACTCCTAACAAAAATTGGCTTAGTAAGTATGAAAACTATGATGGTGGTAAGGTGTATTTGGGTGATGACTCTTTCCTTGATATTGTTGCCCCTGGTAGTATTCATGTGAATTTTTTTGATGGTAGAGTTAGATGATTTGATGGTGTCTTGCATATCCTAGGACTAGCAAGAAATTTATTATTTTTTAGCAAGCTAATAGATGTGGGTGTGCATGCAATGTTTTTTGAAGCAGGTGTGAAAATGGTGATAGGTTCTATGGTGATAGCGAGAGGAAGAAAATCGGGTACATTGTACCATCTTGATACATGCGCAATTAAATGCAATAGCACTTTTGATAAGATTAAGATGGGAAATACTTCACTGAAAAAAGAGATGGTTTCATCTTCTTCAGATAGTTGTGGATTTTGGGTAACCAAGGGTTATTTGTCTACCAAATCAAATTTTCCTGCAGAGAAGAACATGCTATGGAATGAAAGGCTTGGACACCTCAGAGAGAAGGGTTCAAAAGCCCCGAAAAATAAGAATCTCATTGAGGGGTTAAATAATTGCAATCTAGAGTTTGATTTCTTTGAACATTTTATTTATGGAAAATAGAACCATGTTTAGTTTTACTCGTCTTCTCATAATTCTTCATGTATCTTGGATCTGATTCATTCTAATGTATTTGGTCCTATTGATGTTTCTTCTATTGGTAAATCAGTTTATTATGTTACTTTCATTCATGATTTTATTAGGAGAATATGGGTATATTTTTTAAAGAGTAAATATGAAGTTTTCAGTAATTTTAGGGAGTTCAAGGTTGTGGTAGAAAATCAGACTAGAAAGAAAATTAAATTTTTGAGGATTGACAATGGCAGTGAGTACTATTCTACAGAATTTGATAGATTTTGTATAGATTATGGGATTAAAAGAAAAAATACAACTACATATTCTCCATAGTAGAATGGAGCTGTAGAAAGAATGAATAGAATGTTGATGGAGAAGGTTAGGAGCATGTTGAGTGGAGTTGGTCTAGAGACAAAAATTTGGGCTAAAGCTATTGCCACTACTTGTTATTTGATAAATAGATCTCCTACATCAATGCTTGTTGATAAAACACCAATGGAGGCGTGGTCAGGGAAAAATCCTTCACTAAAACATTTGAGATTTTTTGGTTGTGAGGAATATGCACATGTGCCTAAGCAGAAGAGAATAAAATTATATTATAAGGTTGTCAAATGTATCTTCATCGGCTACAACTATGGTGTGAAAGGATACACGCTTTGGGACCCTATTGTAAAGAAGGTAATTTATTCCAGAAGTGTTATATTTAGAGAGACTAAATCTTCTCCTATTAATTTTGAGCCAGAACAACATAAAGAAATTGAATAGAAAAAGGATGTGGTTCAACTTCCTTCTATGCCTAAGGAAGTTGAATCAAGACCCCAAAATAGACAAGAATTTGAGGAGATCTCATCAAGCTCTAAATCTATAGAAGATGAAGAGGAGGAAGAAGTGGAATAACCTTCACCTTAGCTTGCTCGAAGGTCTACAATGCAAACGAAACTATCTCAAAGGTATGGGTATTCACCTGATGATTAGAAGTGTATATTTGCTTTGAGTACTAGTGTTGATGAACAAAGATCTGTGCAAGAGGATTTGGGTATGAATGTTGTAGAGTCCTAAAAAATAGCCATGGATGAAGAGATGTCATACCTTAAAAGGAATCATACATGATACCTTGTACAATTTACTGAGGGCTAGAAACCTGTTGGATGTAAATGGGTATTTAAGAAAAAGATTGGTTGAGATGGAAATGTTGAAAATTATAAGGCATAGTTGGTTGTGAAGGGATACTCTCAAGTTGAGGGTATTGATTATAGTGATATTTTTTCTCCTATTGCTAAAATGGCATCCATTCATATTTTATTATCTATTGCAGTAACTTATGATCTAGAGGTGAAAATAATGGATGTGAAAACTACGTTCCTTCATGGTGATTTGGAGGAAGAAATTTATGACACAACCAGAGCACTACGTAGTAAAACATAAAAGAAAGTTGGTTTGGAAGTTAAAGAAATATATGTATGGTATTAAATAGAGTCCTAGGATGTGGTACCAAAAGTTCGATACATATGTCTTGAGTTTGGGATTTGTATCGTCTAATCTGATCACTATGTATATTTTAAATTTGATGGTGATTGTTTCTTGGTAATTTACTTATATGTTGATGACATGTTGTTTAATGGGAAATGAAAAGTTTTGATTACAGAATTGAAATCTTATCTCTCTATGAAATTTGAAATGAAAGATCTTGGTGCAGAAAAATAGATAATTGGGATGGAGATTACAAAAGATTGTGAGAATAAAATGCTATGGCTTAGTTAGAGTAAGTATGTTTTTTTTTGTTTTGCAAAGGTTCAACATTCAAGATTGTAAACCACCTTGTGTTCCTATTACATTGGGAATGAAGCTCTCTATTTCACAATGTCTTACATCCTCATTAGAGATGGAAGACATGAGCAGTGGGATTTTTATCTCATTTTATGTCTAGCATCCTAGAAGAGTGCATTGGGATGCAATTAAGAGGGTCTTTAGATATTTTTAGGGTACAATCGAGTACTCTATATGATTTCATGGTACAAGAGATCAAAATTCCATTAGTTTTTATGGTATTGTGGATTTAGATTGGGATTTTTATGTCGATAGTAGAAGGTCCACCAGTGTATATGTGTTTAATCTTAATGATGATGCAATCAATTGAATGAGCAAGCAATAGGTTATGGTCGCTTTGTCCACTATTGAGGAAAATTATATGAAAACTACTCATGCCTATAAAGAGGCCTTATAGATGAAGTGCTTGTGTTTAGATATTGGATTGTAATTGGGTGCAGTTATACTTTATTGTGAGTCGGAGTGCAATCTACGTTGCGAACAACCAGAATTTTCATGCCTAGACCAAACACATTGATGTTCAATATCACTTCATGAGAGATATCGTCGAAGATGGTAGGGTCAAGCTGGAAAAGGTAGAGATAGTGGTGAATGTTGCAAATGCATTAACTAAACCCATGAGCACAAAAAAATCTAGGTGGTGTTTAGAGTCTATCGGAATTTTGGCCCCTAGCATTTGATCCATGATAGGTATCCCTTAGCTCTTGCAAGGTATTTGACAAGTGGGAGAATTTTGGAAATGAGGTGTCTCAACCTTGCTATTTTTTGTAGATTTTATTTATTTCATTTGAGATTTTCCTATAGTTGTTATGCATTGTCTTAGCTTTGAAAATAGTGGAACCTCTTATAAATTAAGATGGTGTGGAGGTTAGGTATTCACACCTAATTTTCAAGGAGACTCCACTCAAGGATATTCCTAGAGATCTCAATGCAAAGGGGATTGAGGTCTTGCAATAGGGTTGTCCTAGGGGTTGAATGATATGTAATGAGGGGTTCACCACCAAGTTTAAAATTGGAAAAGACAATGCAATGTCAAAAGTTATAAGACACAAGCCCTAGTTTAATGCAATGATTTAGAAAATACCTTAGAAATGTGAGCAAAATAGAACAAAAAGGAAAAAAGTGTGAATGATGCACATTGGGAAACCTTGAAGTGACTGGAAATAACTCTAAAATTCTAAAAAATTTGAATTTTTGACCAACTAGGACTCATTTTCCAACCTGGGAAAATCACTCCCAAATCTAAGTTTCTAAATGAGAGTCTATTTCGGGAAAAAGGGTATTAGAATCTGAAAATTGATTTGGTAAAAAGCTACACTGCAACTCATTCACCACTACTGGTGAATTAGTCTCATTCAAATTTTTTTGGGAATTAAAAACTTTGATCTACACTTCAATACATGCACTTTCCTTCCAACTTGAATTCTAGATCTGAATCTGTGAAAAACACGTGCAAAAAAAAATTCAATTTGATTTTCTAATTGGGAGTTTGGCTTGGTCAAACCCCTAGTCTAGTAATTAAACCTTTATAAAAGTAATAAAATATGTGTAGTATAGTAAAATTCATACCCTTGCATTTTCACACTTATTTCAACCTTCCTTTCTTCATTTATCCTTATTTATGGCTTAATTGGTCCTATTTTGTGTCGACAAGCCCTATGAATGATATATTTTTCTGGTTAATTTTGACGTTCTCCAATACATAAGTGATCTCCTAATGAATCTAATTGGTGTGCCTCTAATTTCTCATCGAGACTAAAATGCCACTAAGGGAATCTTTGTCCCCGCAAGGTCCCAAGACCCTAATTTTGAGGTATCTTATTTGGGCCCCTTTTTTGTGTTTGTGCCCCAAGTTTCATCACTTGGGAAAAAGATGCCGCATAGGGTTTCTTAGTCCTCCTTAAGTCATTTTTCAGGATTTAATTTCAAATTATGGTCAAATTTAACCTCCTTCATTTAATGAATTCATATGCAATCTTGGTGTGATATGATTCTAGGATATGGAGCATAGAAAAGCATAAATACAAGGTTCATTCTCTCATTTTCTCCTAACAAGATATCTAGGTATTCCTAAGGAAAATTTATGAGATTAAGATCATTCAAGAGAAATTTATCAAGAATTTGCAGCCATCATCAAGATTCAAGCATCATGTCAAAGGATATTCTTGCATCATGTGTGTTGTTGTACTAACATTTGTGATGTAGGGTTTTGATACGAGCAAGCAAGCAATTCAAGATCTATATCCATTGCTCCCATTACACACAATTTTGTAGCCTTTAAAGGGTTTGGTGAGTTTTAGCATTGCATTTTGTTCATTCACCATTTTCTTCATAATTTCTATTTCATTTCAAGGTTTAGTTACCAATAAGGGGTTTGACCAAGGAAAAACCCCATTCACTAACAATCAACAAGTTTTTCTCTTCTTTCATATTTGTGTTTGGAGATCTAGGTTGAATATTTGAAGATCACTTCGAATGCAAAGTTGAAAAGTTGCATTGCAAAGTTGTCATCTTCACGAAAGCTCACCTACAAGTTAGATCTGACTATTTTAGAACTTGATATCCAAGAAGAAGCAAGTAAAAATTTGGCAGCTCATGACCACAGTCAATCCTATTAGGTTTCTTAGGACTTGAGTGAATGATCATTGGAGAAATAGTGATGTTATATGTAGCACCCTTCCCATTTTCCACAAATCATTTTAGTGAGCCCAAATTTGTTTGAGAATGCTTCATTTTCTGATTTGGAGTCCTATAGAGTCCTAGATCTAGATTGTATCTTGCATTAGTGAAAGTGCACCTAGGGTTTCTTGCATCTTGCATAATTAGTGAAATTAAATTTAGGGTTTCCTATTTTTGCATTAGTGAAAGTGCATATAGGTTGCAGTTTTTTAACTTTCTTGCATCATTACATTTCATTGAAAAATCTGAAAAGTGCATTGTTCATTCTCTTAATTGCATTGAAAATACAAAAGAATTGCATTTCAAATCTTGCATTCAATTTCTTGTTAGTCATTTCTTTTTTTTACATCCATTTGCATCATTTTTTGTTTCCAAATATTAGGCCCTTGTTTAGGCAACCAGAGAATTTTTTTATCAAGCCATAATTTTTTGTTTTTCCCCCAAAAAAAACCTCTACTAGGACTAAAACATCCTTCTTGGCATCTTAGTCCCTCTCAATTTTTTCTGCTCAAAATCCTTCTCTTTGCTGTTTGCTTCCTGTTTTAGCCTCTGGAACTTTAGAATCTCATTAGGACGAATAAAATTCCCTTATTGGCATCTTAGTCCCTATTGACTTTGACTCTTCAGTTTTTAGGGTCTAAAATTAATTTTCTGTGCTTTTGTGAGCTTCTTTCAGTTTGGTTTTTTAGTTTCCAAAATTGTTATTATTCCAATTTCTTTCATTTTCAAGTGTATTTGCAAGAATAGGATATTGTGTTCATTGCATTTTCCATGGTTTATCCCTTGTATGAGTTGTATTGCTTGGTGTCCTATTTATAATACTATGATAAGACAAAGTGCGAGACTCATGGAATCCCACAATAAGACACTCCTTGTGGATCTTGGGTTATCAAGCTCTCTTACATCTAGTGATGGCACTAGTTCACTAGGTATGGATCATACCTTTGACACCTACTTTTCCATTCCCACCTTAGCTACAAGTGTTACGCCAAGTATTCAAGAAATGGTTGATCATATTCCTCAAGAAAACATAATGAAAATGCATAAAGACCTAGCCCATTTAAAAGATAGCGTGAGTACTGAAAAAATTTCCAACATTGATATACCTACCATAGATATTTTTCACTGCATGATGGAAAGTGATGAAGGACACAAAGTTGTGCCTAATATAGCTCATATGTTTGGAAATAATCTTTCTTCCACCACTAATGGTGCTTAAACTTATAAAAATGTGCAAGGAGGAAATCAAACTCCTTCCTCTTCAACCATAGCATCCATTCCCACCTACACAAATCAAGTGACCAAAATGATGCAATCAAATAGTAATATCCTTCCTACCTCACACATTTCCACTAGTGCTCCTTATGCATATGTGGCATCTGATCTCATACCTCCTCCCACAAGCAATCCATTCATTTGTCCTTCTAACACATACACACCACCACCATATTCACCTAAATCTCACACCACAATTAATGATCCTATTATTAACCATCTTTTACAAAGATTTTCATCCCTTCAACACTAGGTTTCTACCATAAATAATAATAAAAATTGTCCACCTTCATACTATGTCATGAGTAATCCATTATCCTTGGAGATATTGAGAAATCTGGTGCCACACGGTATAGAGATCACTATATTTGAGAAATATGGAGGAAAGGGAGATCCTACTAATAATTTTAATGCCTTCATTGGTTTGTGTAGTGGCTTTATCCTTAAGGAAAATAATTTAGCTAAATTTTTTCCTCGATCCTTGAAAGACATGGCCTTGGACTAGTTTTATGATTACCAATTAAATCAATTCATTCATTCAATGAGCTTGTTGAGGCATTTATTAACCATTTCCAAGTGCACATGGGTCCTGAGATGAAATTGGTTGATTTGATGAAATGCAAGCAAAATGAAGGTGAAAAAGTTAGTAACTTTATTTCACGTTACTAGTCTCTTTATTCATAAATCAGTGTGAAGGTTCCTAATTCTCACCTCCAAAAGATGTTCATAGAGAACTTACACAACAAAATAAGGTAGAAGATCACAATGATAAAATTTATTTCCTTCATGCACCTATACACTACCCTTTGAGATTATCAAAATGCTATAAGTGCTAGTGAACCAAAAGCTACCCCTAATCATTTTGAAAATGTTTGAAAATTCAAACTAAAACACCTATCAACCTTTCAAAATATAACATAAGAATTTCCTTCAACTAAATTCCACCTCTCAACCTACAAACCCATTGATACCCAAGTAGCTGCTATAAAGAAGAGTAATCCTTATATATTTGGGGATCTGCAAAGACAATTTACTCGCTTACCTAACACCCTTCATAACATCATGACCCAACTCTTAAAAAAAAACATGCTTACCTTACCTCTCATCTGACCCCTTGACCCTAGCAAACCATTACCTCCGAGCTTTAGACATAATGTCTATTATGCTTATCACGAATAAAAATAAAATGATACAAAAAAATTCAGGCATCTTAAACATCTTGTGCAAGACCTCATTTATTCCAATCATATCCTAATTGGAGGTGTGAATGATAAAGGTAATAATTATGTAGCTCCTCCCAACCAAAATTTGCAAATATTTACCAATCCCATGCCAAGCCATAATATTTTAGTTGTTAAGGCTAGCAAAACTAAGCCTGATGTGATCAATGTTGACACAAATGATGAACATATGAGGACTCGAGAACAAAATCCTATGGATATCGATGAACCAAGTCCTATTGATACAATTATATGAGTGGTTGACATTGAAGCTCATAAAAACAAAACCACTAACATTACTTTTTATTTAGAAGAAACAGTTAAACATGCACCTAATGGTACTCTTTCATAGCCGACATAATCAATAATAAGCCCACTCTTGGGATTTTAATTTATCCCATCAATGGAGAGAATTTGATGATAGAAGAACTCTTATATGTGCATGAACTCACTCAAGATAGATATGATAAACCAAAAGCATGGATTAAAATACATGATGGTTTTTCTCCTGCTGCGATGGGCTCGAACACACTCCATTTACAAGTAGGACTAAATAAATCAAATGTATCATTCTCTATAATCTCTAATTTAGATGAATTTCATGTGAAGTTAGGCTACAAATGGCTTCACTCTATGAATGCAGCACCGTCTGTAGTCCATAAGTGCTTAAATTTTCTAGTTGGAAATGAAATATTCACCATCAACCATAGTGGCTTTAGACCCTTTTCTTCCCATGGAAATTTATCCTTAAACTATTTATGGCATGAGCCACTAGAACCTATAAGATAACATGTAGGCTTCCTTTTCCTATTCTACCAAAATTCAAAGAAAAATGCATAACCAAGCTATCCCTTGAAAAATTCCCTCCACCGATGCTTGAACCTCCACCACCTAAACAAGACAATGCTGAGCCTAAAGCTCTTCCAACAAACCGAGAACCATCCATAAAAACACCGTTACCCATTTCCAACAAGAGACCTAGAAAGAACCAAACAAGTCTTTATCTACCACCTAGCAAATTTATAAAGAAAAAGAGAAAGTGGTTAAACAACCTTCCATGGTTTCTTCCATTCTTCCCTAACAAGAAGAAAAGGAATATATGGTTGGTCCACCCGCTCCTACACAAAATTAAAATCATATTAAAATAAATCACAATGTTAGAGAGTGTAGGCATAGGCATCATGCTATTTCTCGAAATATTAATAGCCAGAAGAACATTAAAAGTGAAAATCTGAACATGACAGAAGCAATAAACGATGAGCCTCCTCTTTTACCAAAAAATATAGATTCACCACAACAAGGACCTAAACCTTCTATGGATATTATCATTCATCCTCCTCTTGTGGTTAACGTGGATGATGATGAGGAAATAGTTAAAAATCAATGAGGAAGTGCATAATGAGTTAAATTTGTTATTTTCCTCATCCATGAGCTTAAATGATAACAACCATGATGATCCTCCTAAACTGAGTGATTCACCATTTGTTGAACCTGTTGATTCTCCAGTATTGCACTTGATTTGATCCCACTCATTGGTGATTTGGATTCCACATATACTAAACAATACTAGGATTGAGATGATCTGTTGGATGGTTGATTTGCATGTGCCTTACTAGTCCTTTTCTTTTTCTTTTCACTTTCACTTGCTTTTCCGTATTGTGATCCTCCATGATTTTCTATTTGAGGTTTCTCTCTCTTTATGCATTCCTCTATTTGTTCCTTCATTCTTCTCTATGTCGTGATCTTTTCGCTTTTCAATTATATTTTCACTCTTGTCTTCTGTTTTCCTTTTGGGGATGATGCAAGGCGTTGAGACACACTATGTCTCTTCCATGTTGACCCAAAATATTTTTCTTTTCATTTAACTTTTTTCTTATGTTTTCCTTTGGGGATGATGTAAAGCATCCAGACACCCTATTAATCTTCCATGTTGATCCAAAATCTTTTTCTTTTCTTTTCATTTTTGTCTTGTGTTTTCCTTTTGGGGATGATGCAAGGCATCGAGACACCCTATATCTCTACCATGTTGATCCAAAAGGATTTTCTTTATTTTTTCTCTCTTTATGTCATTCTTCTAGTTCTATGTGTATTTGGGGAATGTTGACAGTTCCAAGTTCTTTAATATAATTTCAGCAAAGACATATACTATCCCCGAATCCATAGATCCCTTATGTGTTTTTTGGGGGAAACCCTATCTTTTGTTTCTTTTCCATGTTTGTATACTTTAGAGTAATTGCTCATAGTGTAGTTTTAGTATTTTCTTTAAAGTGGGGTTATACATTGGCATTATTTTGGAATTTTTATTTTATTTTCCATGTTCTTTGATGTGATTTTCTTTCTTCATAAGATGTTCTTTCCTCTTTGTGGTGACATTGGGAGTAATGTACTTCAAGAGTGTAACATATCTCAACATATTATATTCCCCTTAGTGGTGGTGTGACACACTACATCCCCTATGTGGTGAGTCTTTTATCCTTTGACAGGTACTTGATGATTCTAGTTTATGGTCTAATTATTGATAGAGTTTTCTATCCATTTATTAGAGTTTTCATAGACTTCACTGGTAGATTTTGATCCAATTTTTGATGAACGGTCATCGGAATTTTGATGAGCATTTGTCAAAAAAATTTCGTTGAAAAATTGACGAAATTTTAAACGTCGATTTTCTAACCCTGTGGACGACCCTGGGTTGAAAAATTGACTTTTCAAATGTCATTGATTTTTCGACGAAAAATTTCCGATGAACGACCGTCGAAATTCCAACGAACTTTCATCAGAAATTGGGTCAAAATGTATCAATGCTTTGATGCTTGGATGTTGACCTTTTTATGATTTATCCTTGAAACCAGAGACTTTGGACGTGAACTTATATTCATAGATTTTAATGATATTGACATGCTATATGAACTATCTATTTTAATTTTGCATGTGATTAATGAATGTCGCTTTGAGATAGTTACATATATGTAGTTTTTGTGTGTACTTACATTGTCATGCAGATATAGTTAGAGGCCTGCAACTAAGAAAGATTATTCTAGTTGGACATTCACCATACCGATCAACAAGGTGGTCATTTAATAGAGGAAAGACTCCCGACGACAAAAATATTCCTCATTCAAATCAAACTGTTACCACCTTGTAATGGTATTAATTTTCTATTGATCAAATGCAACAATTACTTCTATTCTAGATTTGCATTAAGGAAAACATGTGTAATAGGTTATGTGTGTGTGTAGCCACCTCTCCACTTTCTGCGCTTTCCCTAATGTGGCATCCTTCAAATCTGTTACAGTTGACTTCCTTGATAGGTTTTAGTGATAGCTTCTATAAATAAGATTCTGATGCTCCTTCTGTGGTTTTAATCAGAGGCTTCTCAATCTGATGATGTACTCACACTCTAAAGTTTCTCAATAATACAATCATGTTGCTTGATTGTACTCATTTTTTTCAATGAATGAAATGAAATTCTAAGTTCGTGCATCTGAGTTTACATTATTTGTAGGGGATACTCATCCAAGGGATCCCACTTGGTGAGTATGTCATCTTGTACCTTAGTTTAGTTTAGTTGTTATTGTTTGTTTAGCAGTTAGTTAAGAATCTAGCACTATTTTTTCTTGCAGCCACTAGAATTCCATTCTATTATTGTTCATCCAGCCAAAGCAGACAGAGTAGTTTCTTGTTTATTCACTTATATTTTCATTTATGTCATGCATTTAAGTTTAGTTTAGTGATTGGTTGATGCTCAACACTTATGTTATTTCCTTCCAAGCAATTTAGTTTCAACATTGTGTCTTTCTTAGTTGTAAGATGAATATGGCTACTTTGGATTCCTAGTGCACATAGAGTGTTGACCCATTTGAAGTTTACGTCCTTGGGTTGACAATTTAAATGCACCTTCATGATGATTGAAATAGCTATTCAAGTTAGATGTCCAATCTTTGAATCACAACTGTGAAGGCTTAGTTGTTGAATCATTATAGGATGTTGATGTTCCTCTCTTAGAGACATTAGGAATGATGTTTTCTAAGAGTAAGACCTCGCATGAACTAATAAAAATCCCTTTGAACATCTCTCTTTCTTATTCTATTTAAATTTTCCTTCCGTCCCTATTAGAGTCATGGAGGTATGAATTTGATATGGACCCTTTGGGGCTCAACTACTGAACACCTAGTTTCACTAGCTCGTGTGAGCATGCATTTTAGTTTTGTCCTTATCATAGTCATGGGGGTATAACATTGATATGGACCTCCTAGGACTTGCCTAGTGGACAACTAGTTCCCACTAGCTCTCGTGAATGTGTTTTTATTTGCATAGTGGACAATGTATTCCACTTGTAAGCCCTCTTCAAGCCTAGACCTGGTCCACCATGTTGGATGACCAATCGAAGCTTGATCCATTGTATTTATTTTCCTTTTTCCTTTTTCTTGTATTTTATGGTGTATGTTTGCGATCTGATTTTGGCTTCATATATCATTTGCGAGCATGTTCCTTTGTGCCTATGTTGATTCTCCATAGGATCATAATCCTAGGGGTTTGGCCACCCTCATGATTGTTGTCATCCTATCTTATTAAAATTTCTATATTTGAACCCCTCTTGATTGGGTGGTTGGCTACTTTCGTGTGAGTTTGAAGCAAGTTCACCCTCTCACTAAAGTGGGATCTTAATGTAGTGTAGTAAACTTCATACCCTTCCATTTTAAAACTTGTTTGGTCCGACCTTACTTTATTTATCCTTCTTTATGGCTTAATTGGTCATCTTTTGTGTCCACAAGCCCTACGCATGATATATATTTTTGGTTAATCCCAACATTCTTGAATGCATAAGTGATCTCCTAATGACTCTGATTGGTGTGTCCCTAATTTTTGGTCGAGAATAAAACACCACTAAGGGTGTCTTTTTCTCCCTAAGATCTTGGGACCGTAATTTTGAGGTATCTTATTTGGGCCCCCTTTTGGTGTTTGTGCCCCAAGTTTCATCACTTGGGACTAAGATGCCACCTAGGGTGTATTGGTCCTCCTTGAGTCATTTTCAAGATTTAATTTCAAATTTCGGTAGGATTTAACCTCCTTCATTTAATGAATTCATATGTCGAATTAGTGTGAAATGATTTGAGGATATTAATCCTAGATAATTATAAATACAAGCTTCATTCTCTCATTTTCTCCTAACAAGATATCTAAGGATTCATAAGGAAAATTTATGAGATGAAGAGTATTCAAGAGCAATTGATTAGGCATTTGGAGCCATCATCAAGATTCAAGCATCATGTCAAAGGCTATTCTTGTATCATGTGTGTTTTTGTGCTAACATTTATGATGTAAGGTTTTTGATTTGAGCAAGAAAGCCATTCAAGTCCATATCCATTGTAAATACTACACACAAGTTTGCAACCTTTACAAGGGTTTGGTGAGTTGTAGCATTGCATGTTGCTCATTCACCATTTCCTTCATCATTTCTATTTAATTTCAAGGTTTTAATTACCAACAAGGGGTTTGACCAAGGAAAACCTCAATTCACTAACAATCAATAAGTTTTTCTCTTCTTGCATATTTGTGTTTGTAGATCTAGGTTGAAGATTTGAAGATCACTTTGAGTGCAAAGTTTTCAAAGTTGAAAATTTGGATTCAAAATTTGTCATCTTCATGAAAACTCACCTACAAGTCAGATCTGACTATTTCAAAACTTGAGATCCAAGAAGAAGCAAGTACAGATCTAAGAGCTTAGGACCACATTCAAACTTTTCAAAAATTCAAAGTGGGACTATAATGCCATCTTGGGAATCTTATTCCTCCACAACATATCTTTCAGAGATTCTTCAGGATTTTGTTCTGATATCTAAAGCTTTTGTGTTTTCCCTAAAAAATAGCAATGGGACTAAAATTCCATCTTGGGCATCTTAGTGCTCTAAGGCATATTTTGGTAGTCTGTTTACATTTCCAAAATCTTCATTACATCTCCATGCTTCATAGATACACATACCCTAACTTGGAGTTGTTCATTTTCAGTATTTACATCTCTCATTTAGCTTATTTTAGGTTGTTTTCATATCATAGTGTGTTTTCCAACATTATCTATTCAAAGCATTTGCTTGGTGGTGAACCCCTTAAAGCTGAAAATAACACCCCCTCCTAAGTCCTCCTAATTGTGTATTCAATCAGCCTAAGAGTTTTATAGTCAATACTATTACAGGGTTCTTAGGAAATGATTGGATGATAGTTGGAGAAAGAGTTACGTTCTATGTAGAGGCGTTCATTTTCCACAAATCAATATGCATGAAAACCCTAGCCATAAGTGTGTCTAGGACTAGGAAATTTGAAACATTATGTAGTCCTATTCTAATGCGTAAGAATATGATGCAAGAATGGAAATATAGAGATGAATGACTCACTTGTGATGATCTCTAATCATCCCAAATGAGTCCTAATGATGCTTGTACCTTCCTTAAGTGGAATGGAGAGTGATAATGGAGGATGGAATAAATTAGGAAACATGTATTTAGTTTTTTCTTGATGGATAGTTGCATCTCCCCAACCTTGAATTGATCATGATTCACCATAGACAACCATGATCAACCATTGACAATATTAGATCTTGAATGAAAGTGAGCTTGAAGACCTACAAAAACACTTTAAGGCTACTACAAAGGTTCAACTTCACTTTCTCTTGAAACTTGAATGCACTTTTGAAAGATTCTCAACACTTGAATCTTGAAGATGCTTGCTCAAAAATTCTTAGAGATTGATAAAAATAACTTAGAGGCTTTCTTTTATAGGTACTAACACCTAATTGACCATTATTTAGATCCCAAAGGTCAACATTCATCAAAAAATTGAATTAAATTGATAGATTTTTGGTCAAGTTTGAAAAAGACACCAAATGGGACTCATTTGTCACCCTTGGCAAATGGGTCCCATGTAAGGGGACTCATTCGCCCAAGGTGGTGAATGAGTCCCACCTTAGATTTTTGAGTGAAATGGGCCTCGGGATCCAAAATAATGGGCCCTAGGGGCCTATAAATGACTATTTAAAGGATATTTAATGCAAGGGTACCCAAGATAGGTCCAAATTAGACCAAGAATTGTACTATCTCTAAGAAGGGATTATAATTTTGGTGGTCACATCTAGCCCCCACTTTAGCAACCATATGACTCTATGTGTATATGCAAGCTAAAGGACTCTAAATCATACACCCTATCTCATTCATGATGTGGGAGAATTAATTCCCTACTATAGTTATCTGCAAAACAACAACATTAGCAACAACATCCTTTAGCATGAATTCATTAGTTGTCAAAAACTCCACTTATCTAACTTCTAAAAATCGAATTTGAGGGTAGATGTATGCCCCCCTTGATTTTTCTTGCTTTACGGAGGTGGAATTGAGGTAGCAATCTAGCCATGTCAAATAAGATAAGTCATATCATAGGGCAGTTCCAAGTACCCTACCACATAATGATAGATAGTTGATGATTTTGGATGTGGAATTATCATTCCAACACAACAAATAGTGTCAAAAATAGAGTTCACTAGTACTAATTATATTGATTTGATTAAAACATACTTTTTAACCCTAATGTAGTAAAAAACCTAATTTCAACTTACATAAGAGTAAAAAGTGAAGTAAATTGCAACTTACTTTATCATTTACCTTGTCATAGTTTGAAATTTATTGAATAATGGTGAAAGATTCCTAGCAGATGAGATTGCAGGCCTACAAGACTAGACATGCTACATGACGAGGTGGCCCATGGTGAATACTACCATCAAGTGAGTTAAATTTTTTGCCTTTGCTTTGTTTTTACGTAGTGATTTTATGAATTTTATGCATTTCTAGGTTAATCTAGGGTCATGGAATAAAATTTCACAATGCATCCCATTTATTTTCAAAGTGTCCCTTTGTTTCGGGAAGTGTCCCTTTTGTTCGTAAAGTGTCCCACTATTTCACAAAGTCTCCCATTTCTTCTCGATGTGTCCCAAAAGGAGTCTAAAGTATCTAGAGCTTCTAGGAAAGCACACTAGAAAAAAAATAGTACACTTTTATGATTTTTGATGTAAAATTTTGAGAGTTTAGACTGCTTATAAGATAGTTTTTGCATTTTTCATTTTTGTTAGTTCGCCACCCATTCACGGTAGTGTTTGGGTGGTAGGTAGATCAATATTTTGAGAGATTTAGCCCCCACTCTCCTAGTGGAGGACACAAAGTTGTTACAAACTATAGGATTCTACTGGGCATACGTCATCCCCCCATGAGGTACCATGATGCGATGTCGATGGTGCTAGTAGAGTGTTGTGATGCTGATACATGCAAATTTCATCTACCAATTGGTGAGATGATGATCACACTGGAGGATATGCATCGCGTACTTCAAGTTCCTTTTCGGGGTGAGTGAGTATTATTTTGAGTGGAGTGGAAATTCCACGAGATGAAATATGACATGTGGTACTGTCTAGATGGGACAGTACATGATGAGAGAGTGAGGCCACAAATTGATTTGGCGATGCTATTCTATTCACAGGCCATGTTGGTTAGATAAATTATGATGCATATAGTAGCAGTAGTACTAGCCCTTGACAAGTGGGGACTGCACTTAAAGGGAGCACTAGTACACCTCATATGAGGTATGGTAGAGCACCGGACAATATATTCCTAGGCGTGATGTATCCTAGTGTACTTATATTATGATCTTGGATGATTTTTCCATTAAGAGGTGGACAGTTTGGTACACTGTATGCTTCTATAGGTTTGGTGCCTTAAGCATATCACTTGTACTAGACCTATTGACTTCATGTGTCCAATAGCCTTGTGGTATCCTTGGGCCTTCAACTACCATGTATGATAATTTTGGTAGTATGGTGATCTACACTTTTGGAGGGTGTGGTTTGACTATCTGGAGGAGAATGAGATCCTTTGGAGACCTTATCAACTTTTGCTTTAGAAACCGAATTACACCTGACAAATGAGATGATTATAGCTTGGTAGATTTTTGATTGTCATACACAAACACATAGTGCATACTTTCTACTATGATTCAGTCATCGGACAACTTGGTTAGATGCAAATAGCACCTAAGGAATGACCCTTCTTCAGGAGATCAGTGTAGAGTGCTTAGAGACCTTGTGATTCTATATGGTTCACTATAGAGGATGTTGTCTATAGTGACTTTGGGTACTCAAATGATGATATACCTCTGATCTCTAATGTGGATGACATCAGTGCCACAAATGATTATGAGGAGTGGTGACTAGTATCCCAACCAACTCTCATGTTTTCTATGGAGAAGCTGATATGTGATGCAGGACCACTCCCGGATGAGGGAGATGAGGTAGAGGATAGGGTCGGGAAGACATGCTACAAGGTTGAAAAAATATTTATAGATTTAATAGATGAGGATTACGATGAGAATGCAAATCTTGACTATGACAATCGAGATAGAGGAGGTGAGGAGGATGATGAGGATGAGGACGGGCAGTCTATGAGTGAGGGTGGTGAGGAAGAATATGTGGATCTAGTAGGGAATGAGTGGGGAGAGCCCTCTCCCATTCATATGACTAGATCATGAGCATCTATTGTGATAGGCACCATTACCCATAGTCATGAAGAGGTTAGCACATCCTCCATGTTGGCTGCGTAGGACAAGGATGATTTTACATAGCCTGGTAGAGATATAGGTGATGATATTTTACTTATTGCTATACTTTATGCTTATGCCTATGTTTTATATATATATATATCATGATGCATGTACTTTTTATTGATTTATTTTATTTTTGTAGGATGTATAAGAGATTTTTGGGATCTCTATCGACAAGTGGCTACAAAGATAATGCCTCCATCAGTCGACAAGGAGGCCACAAAATTAGACTATGTGCCTCCACCCATTGTGGGTTAGGACCTAGAGTTGTTAAGGCCATATGTGAGACTCTGACCATCGTATGAGAGATTGAGGAGGCATACATGTTACCCTAGAGGCATAGTCATCTCAAACCCCATCAGAGTTCAAGAGACTAGAGTCAAAGGTAGCTAGGCTATAGGCAGAGAGAGACTAGATAGCAAGAGCACATCGAGAGGCCCTTGGATAGATAGAGGGCTTAGAGTTTTCTTTGGCTACTCTCAGTAGATCATGGTCACGATTGCACTCCACCATATCTCGACAAACTACTACTATAAAAATATGAGCATGAGATCCTGAGGGATCTATTACTAACAAGCCTCAGTAGTATTGTATCTATTGATTACATGTACACAAAAAATTGATATATATATGAGAATTTAATGTTTTATTACTTTTTTTTATGTATTGAATGTTAAATGGAAATTTTATTAATTGAATAACCTTTGTAAGATTATTTAATTTTCATGTCTTCATGTTTTAACATGCCCCTTGTGATCTAATAAAAACTTACTTCAGTTTCTCTTAGATGCAGCATTGTGATTAAGTATAGTATGCTAAATTAAATGTAGCTATGATCTATTTGAAGAACATTAAATGCATATAATAATCTAATCTAACACACCATACAAGATAAGCTTGAAGAATATGAAAAACCTAAAGTAACCAATTAAAAATGAATTAAATAACCACTTTAGTGTTCAAGAAACCCAAATAACCATTTTTTAAGAGAAAATCAATGTGAGAGTATGCAGAATATCATCCTCTAACTCTAACACTGTTGCTTTATCATTCATACTATTCAAGGAGATTAGGCATAATACCGACACATATGTGTGGTATTGATAGGTTCTTTGAAGGGTGTGCCATCTAATTTAGTTAAGGTGTATGCACCAAACTCAATTTTTTTTATCAATTATGTAAGGTCCTAACCAATTAGGACTAAACTTCCTTTTTTTCATTTGAGTCAACATTGACATTAGGTTGATTTTCAGATAAGACTAGGCCACCTTTGTTGAACATGCGAGGGATAACATTTTCATTGTAAATAGACTATCTTCTTTTATGATAAGCCAAAATATGCTCAAGATTGTTGATCCACTGTTCATCAACAATTTCAAGCTAATGCAATTATTGTTCTTTATAATTTTTGTCATCAGTAATCCCTAGAAGACAAATTCTTAATGTAGGAATCTCTAAATCAAAGGACATTATTGCCTCACTCCCATAGACAAGATTATAAGGTATAGTTCCTGTAGATGATTTAACACTTGTGTGATAGGCCCATAGAACATATTTTAATTATGTGTGGCAATCCTTATGATGCTTGTTAATGGTTTTCTTTAGAATTTTTTTGATAGTCTCATTAGTTGATTCATCTTGACAATTAGATTATGGGTAATAGGGTGTTGGGAAGAAATGCATGTTAAATGTTTTGAAGAAATTCTTCACATTAGTATTTTTAATTGTTGTACCATTATCAAAGACTAATGTATAAGGAAGTCCAAAGCGTGAAATAATGTGTTCTAATATGAAATGACATATCACATTAGTTGTTTTTGATCTAAGGGGAGTGGCTTCTACCCATTTTGTGAATTAATCCATCACAATTATTATGAATGTATGTCTAGGTGAAGAGGGGGGTGATATTTTTCCTATAATGTCCAAACCCCAAACTACAAAGGGCCATATCAAGATTTGAGCTTGGAATTCTCAAGTAGGAGCATGGATTAGATTGCTATTCTCTTGACATTTGTGGCATTTTTTTACATAACCACAAAAAATCTTTTTCCATGCGTCTCCAATAGTATCCAATGAGGATAAGTTTTCAAACTAATGTTTTTCCTCCAAAATGACTGCCACAAGAACCTACATGAGCTTGTTGAAGTATAGTGGGGATTTCAATCTTTTAAGGCATATAAGTAAGAGACCATTGAATGATCTCTAATACAACACATCAGTGAGAATTATGTACTTAAATGAGAGTTTTCGTAAGCAAGCCCAAATGTTCTTTGTTGTTTGCTTGGGAAAGGTACCATCTTTAAAATAGTTAAATATTGTATCATACCATTCACTCAAGTCTTCCTTGGTTGTTGCTAATATTTCCTCTATTTTATCGTCAATTGATGGTTTCATGATTGGGTGAATAGTAAAGTTAAATTCCTTTGAAGGATCTTGAGGCGATATAAGAGAAGTTGCACTTGCCATTGCATCCACATGTTGATTATCTTTTTGTGGGATGTTGTCAATGGTAAATGATTCAATCTTCTCTAACAAATTCATTATGAGATCCTTATATTTTGATAATTTGTCATGTTTTTCTTGATATATCGCATTTATTTTCTAGATTACTAATTATGAATCACTGAAGAGCTTAATGTCTTTCACACCCATGATTAAAGAAACACACAACCAAACAAGCAATGCTTCATACTCAACAGTGTTGTTTATACATACGAAATTGAACTGATATAACAAAGGAATAGTATTTCTTGTAGGTGAAATTATTATAATCCTAGTGCTAGAGCCTGTTCTACACCTAGATCCATCAAAAAATAATTCCCATGAATTAGTTTCTATTATCAACACATTTTCATTAGGGAAAGAATATTCACTAGGAAATTCCATAAGAGAAGGGGAATTAGCCAATTGGCCGGTCAAGGCTTGACCTTTAATTTATTTTTGTGAAATAAACTTAAGGACAAACTCAGTCAACAACATAACACATTTATCTAGTTGTCCTAATAAGCTCATTTTATTGAAAAGATGTTAAAGAGAGTCACATTTTTTCATCATGTTTATTTCAACACTTAAGAATTAATGTCTCAACTTATTGGTAGCGAATACAAGACCCAAAAAATTGGTTTTTGGTTATTGTATATCATTTGTCATAATCAATCAAAGTTCGGTTGATGTAATAAACATGATGTTCTTTACCAACTTCGTCATGTTGAGCCAACAATTTTGCGAGAGCATGGGCTAATGGGGCTATGTAGAGGATGAATGGTTTGTTTTGTATAGTGGGTTGTAAAATATGTGGAGCTGCAAGATATACCTTCAAACTCTCAAAAGTATATTTATAATCCTCATTCCAATCAAATTTCACATCCTTTTTGAGGAGATGTGTAAATGGTAACATTCGATTAGCTAGAAATTCCATCAAATGACAAATCACTTGAATTCTTCCTATAATGTGTGAAACTAAGACATGTTCCTAGGAGGTGGCATGTTGATTATAGCATCAATCTTCTTTGTTTCCACGTTGATGCCTCTGTGAGATATGATAAAACCTAGAATTTTCCCACTATCTACACCAAAGACACACTTTTTCATATTAAATCTCATGTTCTATTTTCACATGCACTCAAATATTTTTTGAAGGACATTCACATTATCTTGTCTTGTTAAAGATTTGGCTGGAATTTTATCAACATAGTCTTTCAAAATCTTATGTATGTAATCATAGAATAGTAGTTTCATAGATCATTGATATGTTGCTCCCACATTCTTTAATAAAAAAGGCATCATAACCCAACAAAAGTTTCCCCAAATAGTTGTAAATGCTATTTTGTATTGATCATCAGGGTTGATGAAAACTTGATTGTATCTATAAAATCCTTGCATGAATGAAAACAAGGCATGTCCCATAGTCGAATCTACTATCATGTCAATATTAGGAAGGGGAAAGTCATATTTTAAAGATTATTTATCTAGATCACAAAAATCTATGCACATCCTAATACGATTGTCAGGTTTTGCAATTGCAAAAATGTTTGAGATCCATGGAGAATAATCTATAGGTCTTATGAAACTGGCCTCATTGAGTTTTTCAATTTCTCTGTTAATGAGAAAGGATATTTTAGGATTCATCTTTCATATCTTTTGTCAAACAGGCTTAGCATTTCAAGTAAGGAGAATGTTGTGTGCGACTATCTTCAGGTCGATTCCTGGCATATCTAAATATTTCCAAGCAAAACATTTTGGAAAGTCATGGAGTAACAATGTGTGATCCTCTTGTTCTTCATCATCAAGGAAATTCCCTATATTAATGAATTTCTCTTTATCATTGATGTCCATTGGTATATTGATTATTCCTCCTAGAGGGATCACATTTGGCTTTGGAAATTCAGGGTTGTATTCTTCTTTTTGATTATTTTTGTCTTTTACATCTTGTTTCTTGGTGCTCATCAGGGCACATGTAACCTTTTTCATTTGAGGATTCGAAGGTGACTTGTCATAAACTCCTAACATTTTCTTCAAGGCCTCATCACTTTCAAAGTACTCCCATGATGGTTGTAAATCCATACAAGCAATTTAGGATGCTTCATAGTGAGATTGATTTTTTGTTTGCACATGATAGTGTTGACATAATGATGTTCTTTGGTTTTCTTTTGTTTCCTTAGAAGGACAATATCCCAAACCATTTATTTATTCTTGCATGTTAGGTTCCATAGGGACATAAATTCATTGTTCTTTATTTCCACATCCTTTTCCACTATAACCCATTTGCTTCATAAGTTCATAACCTCTCCCATAAAGTATTTTCATTTCTTTTGGGTTTTGTGGTTGTTGATAGTCTATCTCATCAAATTTTACTGTATAACATGTATCTTCTTTAGGGGTGGATAAGGTAGATGGTTGTGAATTTTCATCCAAATTTTGAGTTGACAGGTATGTGTAGGATCATGATGGGCCAAAAAGTGGCGATATCTAAGTTATATGATGGCCCATGTGGCTGACGACTTTTGTTTTAACCAAAATTGATGAAACGAAAAGGGGATTTAAAGGAGATTCTCAACTTTACACCAATATAAATTATTCTTTACTTTGAATTTAATAAATAATTATTATTCATTTTCTATTTGAATTATGACTAAAGTCTTGATTCATAGGCTGATTGAAAAAAATCTATATATTTCAAACAGTATCACATTTTTTGAATCCAAAACATGCATCACATTCTATGCTTCACATGCTATATGATGAATAAATAATAATTTTAATTTCATGAAGTTTTGACCAAGTTAAGGTGGTCAGACAAATGAGTTCTTATATTTTTTAAAACTTGTAATAATAAATTCATAATTAATTATTTACTTGGAATTTTTTTTTAAAAAAAATGCATCACATCGCGACATGAGTCCCCTACTTATATATAAAATATTATAAAAAAATATTATTATTTTACTATGGTTAGGGTGGTCAAACAAACACCTACTTCTTATTTTTTCCCTAAAATTTAAGTACTACTACATTGAAATTTTAAATTTTCACGAAATATATTTTATTTATTTTTAAATAAACCTAGTAGTTTAGAAACTACGTCTATTCTTACATATTTTTTAAATAATATAGATAACTTATTCAAATTTTTATGTCAAGTTTCCTAACTTTGATTTTCTGAATTTTATTGCCATTTAAGGGCATGTTTTTTCCATGATGATCCTGCACATACCCTAACATCACCATTAGTTTTTTTTTTCATTTTATTTTCTTGTGAATATGTATTGTCCCATAAATGAGGGTGTGAATTCCAAGGAACTCCAATGATCATCTAATAACTTTGACACTTTTTCCACTTCTTACTTGTCAACCTCTATATGTTCTATGTTGGATGTTGGAATCAATGTGCTTAAAGGACTTGTAGTTCCTTTTTCAACTTGTAATAAATTTTCAGGCTCGGGTCTATTTCAGCTTCGTATACCTTGTTGTTATAGGCATGTTTCATGATATGATGAAGGGTTGAAGGAATCACATGCATCTCATGAATGCATGGTATTGCCAAAAGAAGATTGTGTGAAAGGTCATGAGACATGACATGAATAGGAGTTTGTAAGGTAGCCTTTCTGACTATGATAGGTAAATTAATTACACCAAGTGACCAATTTCCTATATTATCAAATCCTCTAATTGATATGGAGTTAGTTTTGATGTTTGATTTTTCTACATGAAACCTATCTAAGAGTTTAGCACTACACATGTTAAGGGTTGAGCCATTATCAACAATAGTCCTCTTGATGCCTATTCTATTAAATTGGGATATTATCATAAAAGCCTCATTTTACTTTCTGACCTCCAAAGGAGGGAGCTCATGTTGGTGAAAGGTAATGTCTACATTAACTATATGCATTCCTTGTATTAGAGCTGCCATATTGTTTACATTTGTACCAAGACGGACCACTACTTGTTGTAAGGAGGTTTGAAGCATAGTGTGATAGGTTTGAAGCATAGTGTGATAGTTAGGTGAATTTTGAATTAGGTCCCATAGGGATATCTTTGCAGGAGTATTCTAAAGTTTTTCAACAAGATCATACTCCTTCCTACTATATGAAGGTAAATGAGGGGAACTAGGCATTATAGTATTAGGTGAAGGTAAGATTGTTGAGGTTGTGGATTATTCCTAGTGTTATATGTGTGAGAAATGGTATTATGGCTTGGTTGTTGCTAGAAATTATTCTTAGGTGGATAAAGGATAAGCTCAGGTTTATTTTTATATTGTGGTTTGTGCGAAGGTGGGTAAAGGATGAGTTGGGTTTGAATCATGCTAACTTCTCTAGCATTTGGTTTCTCACAACAAGCCTTAGTGGATGAATCTTTTGAGAGGAAGTCTTCAAGGGCTTCATCTAACATGTCAAAGTCATCACTACTAAATTTTTTGGGTTTGTTACTAAGTTGAGGTTGGATGACATTTACTTCTCTTTGTTTAGGTTTGTTTTAACAAGCATTAGTGGATGAAAACTACGAGGTGAAGTCTTCAAGGGCTTCATCTGAAAAATCAAAGTCATCATGAGTAAAATTCTTGAAGATTAATCTAACAAAGGGTTTTAACATGGCGAAGTAACCATACATATATGCTTGTCTAGTGTAATCTAATGTAGATGTTAAAAATGAAAATTTCAAAATGCTAGTTCTATCCACAATGTAAATGATGCTATACAAAAAGCAACTAAACTAGAACAAAAAAATAATGGGAGAATTTTTTTTTTAAAAACTAGAGAGGTGATTCCATAAAAAATTATCCAAACTTTGCACTAGGACTGATTCGCCCAAGGTGGAAAATGAGTCCCAATAGGGATTTTTTTTATGTTTTTTATGTTGTATGATGCAGATCTAAGATTCAATATAGTTTTTCAATAAATTTTAGTGAAATTAAGTGCAAAAATGCAAGCTAAATGAGCTTTCACTAATGCAAGAATTGAAACCCTAGAATAAAAATTAACTAATACAACACCTGATGCAATGTTAATGCAAGATAAATCTAGGACATAAATGCACTCCAAATAATAATAATGATGTCCTAAATTTAGGTTCACCAAAATGGAACCTCTTAAAAAGTAAGACGGTGTGGATGTTAGGTATTCACACCTAGTTTTCAAGGAGACTCCACTCAAGGATAACCCTAGAGATCTCAAAGCAAAGGAAATTGAGATCTTGAAATAGGGATGTCCTAGGGGTTGAATGATATGTAATGAGGGGTTCACCACCAGGTTTAACTTGGAAAATAGAATGCAATTCAAGTTATAAGACATAAACCCTAGTTAAATGAAATAACCTATAAAATACCTTAGAAATGTGAGCAAAACATAACATAATGGAAAAAGTGTGAAAGATGTGCACCTATAAACCTTGAAGTGATTAGAAATAGCTTTGAAATTATGGAAATTTTGAATTTTTGACCACCTGGGACTCATTCGCCAACCTATGCGAATCAATCCCAGATCCTAGTTTTGCTCAGGAGTCTGTTTCAAGAAAAAGGGTATCATAATCTACAAACTGATATGGTAAAAAATTATAGTGAGATTCATTCACCACTCTTGGCGAATAAGTGTCATTCAAATTTTTTGGGAATTGAAAGCTCTAATATGCATTTCAATAGCTACCCTTTCCTTCCAACTTGAATTTTGGATCTGAATATGTGAAAAACACTTACAAAACAAAATTCAACTTGATTTTCTAATAGGGGGTTTTCCTTGGTCAAACACCTAGTTTGGTAATTAAACCTTGATAAAAGTAATGAAATATGCATGAAAACCCTAGCCTTAAGTGTGTCTAAGACTAAGAAATCTCAAACAAGATGCAATCTTATTCTAATGTGTAAGAATATGATGCAAGAATGGAAATATAGAGATGAATTAATCACTCGTGATGATATCTAATCACCCCAAATGAGCCCTAATGATGCATGTTCCTTAGGTGAAATGTAGAGTGATAATGGAAAATAGAATCACTTTCGAAACAAGTCTTTAGGCTTGGCTTGATGGATAGTTGCATCTCCCCAACATAGAATCCATCATGATTCACCATAGACAACCATGATCAACCCTTGAAAATGATAGATCTTGAATGAAAGTGAGTTTGAAGACTTGTTAAAACACTTTAATGCTGATCAAAACTTCAACTTCACTTTCTCTTGAAACTTGAATGCTCTTGTGAAAGATTCTCAACACTTGAATCTTGAAGATGCTTGCTCAAAGTTCTAAGAGATTGATAAAAATGACTGAGAAGATTTCTTTTGATAGGAATCAACACTTAATTGACCATTATTTAGATCCCAAAGGTCTACATTCATCAAAAACTTGAATTAAACTGATGAATTCCCACTCAACCTTGAGAAAGACCCCAAATGGGACTCATTCTCCACCCTTGGTGAATGGATCCCACCTAAGGGGACTCATCTTCCCAAGCTAGTGAATGAGTCCTACCTTAGCTTTTTGAGGTGGTTTTTTTTATTTTGTAGGGATTTGACTGATTTTATAAGATTTTTCAGTGAAATGTGCCTTGAGATTTGAAATAATGGGCCCTAGGGGCCTATAAATGATGATTTAAACGATAATTAATGCAAGTGTTCCCAAGATAGGTCCAAATTAGATCAATAATTCTATTATCTCCAAGAAGGGAGTATAATTTTGGTAGCCACAAATATAAATTTTAGTTGTCAAAATATATCCATGTGATAGCACATCATGGAAGGGTTAATTTTAGAGATATTATGATATATTTTATGACATATTTGAGGATAAAAAATTAGGGAGAATATTCTGGATGTGAGAGCCTAATTTTATATCAGAGTCTTGCATTTTTTGGCAATAAAACTCATGAGAGGTTTCTCACATGGTTTTGTAAACTACTATGGCTTCTTGTATTACTAGAGGTCTATAAATTGAAGGCTTGAGAAGTAGTTTGTGTGTTGAGTTTGTAGGTATTGTTATGTTGTTGAATTGCTTCCAATATTCTTCTAGAGTTGTTTACTAGCTATTCTCATATTAAAGAGATGCTTTGCAAGTGTATGAAATCTTGTTGTTGGATTTGAAATACATTGAGAAGGCTTTGGAGTGTGCAATTTTTCACCCAAAAGGGTTTTTGCCATGTACATCTTGTGTTCACTATTTATTTTCTATTGAATGTGTTTTCTAGTTTTTCTATAACTGTTAGATTAGTTTTAAAGTTTGCATAATATCTCTTCTCAAGATTGGCATAGGAAATTATTTCCACTACGCTAATTTCCTTGCAATTATCCCTATATTCGTCATATTGAGACCAAGGCATAAGGATTTGTTGTGAATTAGTGCCAATAAAACTTGGGAGAATGTTGGATAAATAATAAACATAGTGTGATCAATTAGTTAACAAAATAGTTATATTCGGGTGTTGGAAGTTATATGATTTAGTTTAATGAAAACCTGTATAAATTTACATTTATATGAATGAGAAAGGAATGAGTTTTATTGTGCAATTTTGCTTTGCTATTTTCTATTTTTTCTATTTCTTGTATCTTTTATTTGGTATCAATCTTTCAACTTATTAATAAAGACTTCAAATAGGTTGCTAAAAATTTTCCAACTCTTCTACTTTCCTACGTAACCTTTTCTTGATTATCCTTTCATTTTCAGGAGACTTTTTGAATTCCCTCCAGATGTAAGATTCTCACACCCAAATCTTCCAAGCTACTGCTAAGTTAAATAATATAGACATCTTCATAAGGGACTTACATACATTATTTTTCATAGGATGATGAATCTTTGGCTATAGTTGAAGCACCAATATTGTTAATAGTATCATATGTTTGAGGATCAATGTGTTATAGTCATAATGAGAAATTTTAGGTCTATCTAAAATCCTAACAAGATGAGATAATTTTTCCTCTATTATGAACTTTACAAGTCCTCCATGTCAATGGAATAATTCCCACCATTGTCTTCAAAGAGCATATTTTAAAGCAGTAGTCATTTTTTCCAAACTTGGATTGGTTTTCAAGAAATTGAAATTTTAGTGGTTCACCATAGAGGATGAGAAATATCTTTAGATTTAGTGGATAGGAGTCACATGTATCAATGAAATCTCCTGAATTAGTTTCCATAAAATAAGTATATAATCTATAAGTTGAGAATCTAGATTCAATTTCATTGTCATGAACTCGAGAACTCTATATTGTCTTTTCTTCATTGTCATGCAAATACCTTTGGTAGTATGAATAGTTGCACTAGTGGTCATGCCTATGGTTTTGTTTGGAACAAGCTCAAAATTGAAAATTTATAGTAGGATTGCCAATGGAACTAGTGATTCCAGCTATACAATCAAATCACCTATAGAGTTACATGGTCTACTATTAGAGGGTATAGAACTAAAGTCAGTGTTTTTCTCATTTGGCATTAGACCATCAAAATCACACCTTTCAGGTATGAACTCATCAACCATATCACACATATTTGATGAATGATGGATGTTGTAAATAAAAATTGTAACATTGTAGACAACATCCACCATATAACCTCAATGCAAAACATCAATCTCTTGATCTTGTTAAATTAAAAATTGGTAGAATATTCACATATAGGTGGGCATGGATAAATTTATTGAAACATAGTTAAAATAGGGAAGGGGATGACTTCCTATTCTATCTAGGTCATTCAATTATATCCTAAGAACACTAATTGGACTGACTATTAACCTCACAAGGTGACTCAATTCTCAATTAGGAGAACTTAGGAAAGGTGGTCCTTTTAGATCTTAAGGGGTTCACCACCAAGAAAATTCTTGGAAAAAGATAAATGAACATTCGAACTACAAAACCTAGTTATGCAAGCTAAGTGAGATATAGAAATAATGAAGAATATGCAAAACCAAGTTAGGGTATGTGTACCTAGGAAGTATAGAGATGCAATGAGGATTATAGAAATGGAAAGAAGATGTCAAAATATGCCTTGGATGACTAAGATGCCTAGAATATCATATTAGTCTCATTGCTTTTTTTTGAGGTATATACAAAATATTCAGATGTCGAAACTGGATCTGAAAGAATCTCTTAAAGATATGCTTGGGAGGACTAATATGCCCGAGGTGGTGTATTAGTCTCGATCTAAATTTCTAAAAACTTTGAATGTGGTGTTGATCTCCAAGGTCTACACTTGCTTCTTTTCGTATCTTTAGTTCTGAAACTTCTAAATTTGACCTATAGGTGAGTTTCTGTGAAGATGACAACTTTGCAACTTTTACAACTTTTCACTCGAAGTCATCTTCAAGAATTCAACCTAAATCTACAAACACAAATATGCAAGAGAGGGATAACTTGCTGATTTTTAGTGAATCATAGTTTTCCTTGGTCAAACACCTTGTTGGTAATTAAACCTTGAAATAAAATGATGAAATTAAGGGAAATGGTGAATGAACAACATGCAATGCTAAAAATCACCAAACCCTTGTAAAGTCTATAATATTCTATGAAATGGTTTCAATGGATATGGATCTTGAAATGATTGATAGATCTTGAATTGCTTGCTTGCTTGAATCAAAACCCTACATCACAAATGTTAACACAACAACACACATGATGTAAGAATAGCCTTTGACATGATTCCTAAATCTTGATGATGGCTCCAAATGCTTTATTATTTTCTCTTGAATGCTCTTGTGAACTCAATTAGACTATGGTGAATTCTCTCACAAAAGACTTAGATTGCTTAGGATGAAAATGAATGTATGAACCTTGTATAATGAAACTTTAGATTTTAGAGCACCCTTTTCTTTTTTGTCTCCATCTCTTCCTTTCTATGATAGGTTATTTGCATGTAGGTGTTCTTCTGGGTTTGTGAAGTTGGCTTTCACAACTTCTATAGTATTTATACTTATCTATGCCTAATATCCCAAAATTATATCACACCAAGCTGACATATGAATTCATTAAATGAAGGAGGCTTAATCCTCTCAAAATTTGAAATTAATTTCCAAAAATGACTCAAGGAGGACTAAGATTCCCTAGGTGGCGTCTTAGTCCCAAGTCATGAAACTTGGGACACAAACACCAAAAAGGGGTCCAATTAAGATGCCTCAAAACTAGGGTCCTGAAACCTTGGAGGAACAAAGATGCCCTAAGTGGCATTTTAGTCCCAACCAAAAATTAGGGACACATATATCACAATCATTAGGATATCTTTTATGTATTGGAAAATGTCAAGATTGATGAGAAAAAAATGCCATTCATAGGGCTTGTGGACACAAAATAGGACCAATTAAGCCATAGAGAAGGATAAATGAAGCAAGGTGAGCTAAAACAAGTGTGAAAATGCAAGGGTATGAATTTTACTACACCACATTTGGCCCCCACTTTAGTGAGAGGATGAACTTGCTTCAAAATCACACTAAAGTAGCCAACCACACAATCAAGATAGGTTCAAATGTACAAATGTTAGCAAGATAGGAGGACAATGATCAAGAGGGATGATCAAGCCCCTAGGATAAAGATCCTATGGTAGACCAACATAGGCACAAAGGAACACACTTATGGATGATATATGAAGCCAAAATTAGATCAAAAACATACACCATCAAAGACAAGAAAAAAGAAAAAGGAAAGAACTACAACAGATCAAGCTTCAAATAGCCATCCAATGTGGTGGACAAGGTCTAAGATTGAAGAAGGTTTGCAAGTGGAATGCGCTATCCACTATGCAAAAAAAATGCATGCTCACGAGGGCTAGTGGGAGATAGGTGTCCACTAGGTGAGGCCCAGGGGACCATATCAAATCCATACCTCCATGACATAAGGTAATAAAATGCATGGTCATAAGGGCTAGTGAGGCTAATTATTCACTAGGTGAGCCCCAAGAAGTCCATATAAAATCCATACATGCCTCCATGACTTTAATAAGGACAAAACAAGAAAATGCAATGCAACAAGAAAGAGATATGTTCAAAGGGATTTTTCTTAGCTCATGCAAGGTATTACTCTTAGGGGACATTTCTCTTAACATCTCCAATAGAGGATAGATATAAGGTCTCATCTAGGGAACATCATACCTAATGCTTCTAATAGAGGACAAGTGTAAAAGGTCTCATCTTGTTTCCAAGAGATGACAAGTGCAAGGTCTCATCTTGGGGAACATTATATCTAATATTTCCAAGAGAGGACAAGGAAATATCAAGCTCTCAAAGGGAGTAAAACCCAAAGACACAACCAAGAGGAAAAAAACATCACATAAAGAAAGAAAATTACATCAAGGAACATGAAAGGAAAAATACAATCAAAATAATGCCAATGTATGGCCCCACTTTAATTGAATTCCTAACACCATACTATTCACAATTACTTTAAAGTAGCCAAAAGATGAAAAGGAAAAGAGTGTTGCCCCCTAAAAACACATAAGTGATCTATGGATTTAGGGTCAGTATCTATCTTTGGTGCAATGATATTAGAGAGATTAGAACTGTCATCATTCCCAAAACACACATAAAACTGGAAGAATGAAAAAAAGAGAGAGAGAAAAAAAATCTGTTTGGGTCAACATGGAAGAGAGATAGGGTGTCACAATGCCTTGCATCATCCCCAAAAGGAAAACACAAGACAAAAATGAAAAGATAAGAAAAATATTTTGGGTCAACATGGAAGAGACATAGGGTGTCTCGATGCATTACGCCATTCCCAAAAGGAAAAAGAAAGACAAAAATGAAAAGATAAATGGAAAGGCAAAGAGCTTATGACATAGAGAAGAATGAAGGTACAAATAGAGGAATGCACAAGGAGAGAGAAATATCAAACATGACATCAAAAGGGATCAAGATACACATATGTAAGTGAAAGTAGAAAGAAAATGAAAAATACTAGTAAGGCACAGGCAGGTCAATCTAAATTAAGTTATCTACCTCCCAGTCTCAGTCTGCATAACTGGAAGGTAGATAATGAACCAAAGAGACAACAATAAATGCCTTACTAGGACAAGGCCATATGCTTCTCGTCCCCACGTAGTGCAAGACAAGAATGGGCTAGGGTAAGTGATGAGAAGGGACATGTAATAGTGAGAATTCCAAGATCATACAACTCTAACATGACAAGGGGGGGAAAGGACAAGCTACGCAATCACTGGATGGCAATCATTGCCATTGAAGTGAAAAATTTGCAATATTAACTTGAATGCATGACACTCATTAGTGGTATGTCTAAGAGTTCAATGGTATGTATAGTGTGGGACCATTACATCTTTAAGATAAAGAACTAATCTATTCATAGGTGATTATGTTATGAATCCTTTGTGGAGAAGTAGTTGTAGATTCATCAACTTTTGTAGTTAAAGGAAGAGAATCTAAGGAGATCCTATCATCCTTGTCATTGTTAGGAGACAAGACATTCATATCTAAAATAACCATACCATCACTATGAAACTTTAGGTAGTCTCTAGGTATTTTTGCATTGTGAGGAGGATCTTGATATCCTAACCCTTTTGTGTTTTCAGTAATTGGAACTTGCTCTATGAGTTGATGAATTTTATGTTCGCTTGTTGTATCGCATCCTTGTTTACTCAAGATTGTGAATGATTTACCATTTTTTTCTTCGAGATTGATTGTAGTGTTTGTAACTTTGATATCATAAAATGGTTGGGTGTTTACTTGTTTAGAAGAACTAGGTTCACCTATTATAGGAAACTTAGGGTCAACTTTTTCTTTAGTTTCAGGATGTAAGTAACCAAACATCTCAAGAGGTGGTATTGTAGGGGGATTTGGTTATTTCATGGATGGGTAGTAGGATGCATTATCTTCAAGGTTATCAAGACAATCATTTAGGAAATTAGTCATGCTATCATCATCTTCTCCAATGATGTTAACATCACAAGGACATGCATTAGGAGTTGAGTGAGCATGAGTGAGTTTAATTTCATTAGGTTCATTACCAAAGGCACAATTTGATACATCCACTAAGGATTTTATGGACATCCAAAACTTTTTTATGTACATATCCATGGTGCAAGATTAAGAAAATACACTTGAAAATGAAAGAAACTATGATACAATTCTGGAAACTAAAACAAAAAATTGAAAGCAGCCCACAAAAATAGAAAAAACCAATTTCAGACCTTGAAAATTGGAGTTTCAATGTCAACAAGGACTAAGACACCAGTAAGAGTGTCCTAGTCCTCTTGGTGAGATTATGAAGTTCTAGGGAGTGAAAAAGATAACAAATATTAGAGAAAGGATTCTTGAGAAAAAACCCTAAGAGGGACTAAGACGCCAGGAAGGGCGTTTTAGTCCTAGCAGAGGTTTTTTGAGAAAAATAGAAAATTTTGGTTTGGTAACAACTTTCTTAGGTTGCCTACATAGGGATCCGAGGTTTGGAAACATGAAACTAGGAAAATGGATGTAAAGAAAAGAAACTACTAACAAGTAATTGAATACATTTTTTAATTTTTAATGCTATAATAATGTTCCTAAATGCAATTAAGAGATTGAACAATTCACTTTACATATTTTCAATGAAATGAAATGATGCAAAAAAGTAAAAGTGTAACCTATATGCACTTTCACTAATGAAAAAATAGGAAATCCTAAATGTAATTTCAATAATGCAAGATGACAGAAACCCTAGATGCACTTTCACTAATGCAAAATACAATGAATGCAATCTAGATCTAGGACTTTTAAAGGAATCCAAATTAGAAAAAGAAGAATGTTCAAAGAAGTCGGGTTCACCAAAATGAACCGTAGATAAAATTTTCCTGTGAACTCAATTTTCTATAAGGGTCACTTGATTGCTTACTAGGAGAAAATGAGTCAAAGAACCTTGTATTTATACTCAATTGTGCAAGAATTCTCAAAATTATATCACACCAAGTCGACATATGAATTCATTAAATGAAGGAGGCTAAATCCCACTAGAATCTGAAATTAAATCCTAAAAATGACTCAAGGATGACTAAGATGCCCTAGGTGGTGTCTTAGTCCCAAGTCATGAAAATTGGGGCACATGAACCAAAAACGGGCCCAATTAAGATGCCTCAAAATCAAGGTCCCGAAACCTCAGGGGGACAAAGATGCTCTAAGTGGTGATTTAGTCATGACACAAAATCATGGACACATTGATCAAAACCATTAGGATATCATTTATGCATTGGAGAATGTCAAGATTAGCCAGAAAAAGATGCCATTCATAGGGCTTGTGGACACAAAATAGGACCAATTAAGCTATAAAGAAGGATAAATAAAGAAAGGTGGACCCAAACAAGTGTGAAAATTCAAGGGTATGGATTTTACTACACTACAGTTACATTGACTCATTTATACAATAGGTTAGATATTTCAGCTCCATATTTGTAAAAGATGCATTTCTTCCTTGCAGTACTCTATCAACCTCCTCTTGTGCTTTCTTTAGTGAAGTAGGATTCTGCCATAGAGGATACATTTTCCATCTTAAAAAAAACCCATTGTCTCATGTCCAACAACTAGAATTGATAAGGGATCACCGTAGAGCTAGAGACTTGAGACTTCTTCCCAACTTGTCAGTAAGAAGCATAGAATACTTCGGGTTGACTCATTCACATATTCTTCTCCATGAATTTTATCACCTTAGCTTTTAAAATTTCTTTGCATTTCACTATTATTTCTTCAACAAATTCTCTAATAATACCAACCACTTTAAATATCAACTCTTTTAGCCCATTTGCAAACCTCTTGCAATCAAGTCCAATCGGAAGTGTTGAAGATGCAAACTAGAGTTCCTTTTTTGTTGGCTATTGCTAGAATAACATCATACTTCCCAACTTGTCAGCAAGAAGCATAGAATACTTCGATCTGACTCATTCACATATTCTTCTCCATGAAGTTTATCACCTTAGCTTTTACAATTGCTTTGCATTTCACTATTAGTTCTTCAAAAAATTCTCTAATAATACCAACTATTTTAAATATCAACTCTTTTAGCCCATTTGCAAACCTCTTGCAATCAAGTCTAATCGGAAGTGTTGAAGATGCAAACTAGAGTTCATTTTTTGCTGGCTATTGCTAGAATAACACCATACTTTGATAGAGCAAGTGTTGGATAACTGATGTGAGATTTTTCTATTTGTATTGTTTTAAATAGTGTTTTATTTTTGAAATCTTTTGAAATTCTAGAAATCTTTAATGCATGTAAAGGAAATTAATTTATTTGTAATTTCCTTATTTTTCAATGATGACTATTAGTGTTGTTGTTGAGGTGGCATCTACATTAGTTATTGTTGCTACTAATACTATGGCTAGTTTAGGTAGAATGCCTGTTATTGCTTATATGGCACATATGGATTGTGTTTCCTCCATGGCAACACCTATTGCTACTGCATCATCATTCCCTAATTCACTTGTTGCTGCTGCATATCCATCATCACTTGCTAATGCTGCATCCACATTCCAACCAACATAACTCTTTGTTCGGTATACATACAACCCTTTTTGTAATTTTCCCAATTTCTATTTGTCAGCATAAAGTTAAGTAATTAATTTAAGTTGTCAAAAATAAAAATAAAAATGAAAACTTAAAAAGTAACTTATGTTTTGGAAAGTTAAAATAAATGAATTACGTTACTTTTTAGGGGAATTCAAAAAGGGGAATTAAATTTTTAAGCTGGAGAAAATATAAGAAGTCAAGAAGATGAAGAGCTATTGGGAGGATTGAATAAAATATTTCAGAGCATTTGTGTAAGTAGGCTTGGTTTTGTTTTGGTTCTTGAAAAACTGCTTTGTAGGACTTGGAAACGAAAACCCTACAATTTCATTGATTTAGACAAAAACCCAAATCTATTACAGGTCGAACCATTCAGATTTCACTCTTGTTTTAATCATTTGTTGAGAAGAAAATTTTGGATGTCGTGTTCCCAGATTAAACTGAGAGATTGAATGAATCTTAGATGTCGTGTTCCTAGATTAAACTACGAGGTTGAATGATGTGGAAAACTTAATGGAACAACTGAATTCAATATTTTTGATTCTTTATTAACTTCACATCCAGTCGTACCTCACTATGTGAGGAGTTGTGTGGACTAAGTTAGATAATTTTATATCATATCTGCAATTGATTATATAGGGATATTTCAATTGTAGAAGACTAGTATAAATTTATATATTCAGGCTATGTGCAAATGGAGAATCTAGCAAAGTTTTGCATAGAGGGTGTAGACATCCAAATTTGATCACTTCACTATGGTCAAAATCGTCTATTCTATTCATCTATTTCATTAATAGTGATTAAATAATTTATTTAATCATTATTTCATTTACTACCTAAGGTTCCTAAAAGTATCTAATTAAATAAATTAAATACTTTACCTTACCCCGTTGTCTTCTCTAAATTAAATAAACGTGACAAATTATTTAATTTAGTCATTTAACCTATTTGGATTAAAACCAATTTTCAATTCCTCTTTTCTCTCTCTCTGTCACATTCTCCATAACCCTTTTTTAATCCATATTAAATTAATTAATCTATGATTAGGATGTGCACCACTTAATCAATATTAAGTGTCACATCCTCCATAATCTATCACTTGCCTCTAATCTCTCATTAATTATCTTAATCCTATGTTCGCACAGCCTTAATTAGAATCATTAGCCACATTTAGCTTACCTTTTGTGGTCAACCTTCCCACTTACCATTTTTTTGCCTGGATTCTCTTCCCCATGTGAATTTTTAGTTCATATTTATTTAACCAAAGTTCCTCTCTTCCAAGGTTTACCCTATCCCCATGTAAATGTGACATGTTATTTTACATGTGTCCAAAGCTTCTAGAACCTTGGACTTGTCACATCAACCACATGTGACAAATCTCCAACTTTTTGTAGACCCTCTCTTATCCACTAGATTCTTCCAATCATTGTGAATTTTTAATTCACTTTTATTCCTCCAAGGAATCTTTTCATCCCCCAAGATCCACCTCATTTCCACATCACTCCACCCTAAGACATCTCACATTCCATATGTCAAGATGTGAGAGTTTGTGAGTCCTCAACTCACCATTACTCTTCATCTTGATCTTGTTGGATCAATCCCAATTGTTGAATTCTCTAGAGAATTCTAATTAGCCTATAAATACCCCCTCATTTCCCTCAATTTGAGGATCAAGTCTTTTGCAACAAAACTCTTGCAAAATTTTCATTTGAGCTCTCATCTATCATAGCACTTAACATCACCTATTCATCTTGCATCCATTCAACTCCATTGCAATCCAAGGAGCACACAACTCTTCAAAGATCAAAGGGCCAACCAAGGAAGGAGTAGCAAAAGAAAGGTATAATCAACTTCAATCATCAATTGTTTTATCTTGCTTCTTTGCTTCATCAATTTCTTAGGCTAATCTTATTGAGGTGTCATCTTTTAGTGTTATTGATTTTGTTATTACATCATTAGTTTTGTTTAGCATCTCACATTAGGAGTAGCATTTTAAAGGGATCACATTTCTGGCACACCCGGTGGGACCCAGAAAGGGCTCTCTTTTTTTTACGTTTTCTATTATTTAGCTTGTTTGCAGATTCAGGTTGTAGAGGGGCATACTTGTCCTGTCAGGTGCTACAAAGGGGCGGATACACCCTCGCTATTCAACATTTTTGACTATTTTTCTATAGAGGGGTGGATACGCCCTCGCAGTTCAACATTTTTGACTATTTTTCTACAGAAGTGTGAACACACCCTCGCTATTCAACATTTCTTACTATTTTCTATAGAAGTGCGGACATGCCCTTCTATTCAACGTTTCTGACTATTTTCTATAGAAGTGTAGACACGCCCTTGTTGTTTAACATTTCTGACTATTTTCTGTAGAAGTGCAGACACGCCCTTGCTGTTCAATGTTTCCAATTATTTTTTGCAGAAGTGCAGATACGCCCCCGCTGTTCAACGTTTCTGACTATTTTTTGCAGAAGTGCGGATACGCCCTCCTCGTTCAACATTTTTTAACTATTTTTCATAGAGGGGCAGATTTACCCACTTGGTTCAATGTTTTTCACTGCAGAGGGGAGGATTTGCCCTTAACAATACGTTCGAGAAGGTAAAAAAGTTGCATTTTAGCTTCGTTTTTGTCTCTTTTTTTTGTTGTTTTCTGCTTTAACCCTCTAATCCTATTTGTTGGTGAGTGAAGTCAGATTCCTTGCTGATGTCTTGAGTATTTTGTTGCTAATCATAAAAGACAAAAGATAAACAACTAACATTTTCTTGCAGGGCCTTTATTTTATTCTTCGGAAATCTTTCGTTACTGCTTTATCTATTTACTTAGTATAAGTAGGGGAAAGTAATATTGGTTGCTTGCTATGTTTGTTTTATTTGTATTACCCTAAGGGGACATTAATTCATTTTCACCCTCTCCCTTTGCACTTTTGTGTTGATCCGAAGGGGGTAGTGGAGAACGATTAGTGTCTTCTTCTTAGTGGGACCTGCTTGGGGATTTCATCACCCCAAGGGATGATCCCAATCACACGTATGGGTGGGGTATATAAAGGGGGGAGATCCAAAGTTTTACCCCAATCCAGTTGTGTCGTAATGGGTGGAGCGTCAAAGCTAGGGTGATACCTAGATAGACGTGAAGAGTTGGTCTGAGCCTTTCAGTATCTCGTTGGGGTTCCTGACTCACGCTTGTGATGGACTGGTGTTGATAGTTTGTGCCTCATGTATCGAGCGTATATCGAGGACTCCTTAGAAACTTTATTCATCCTAGAGTAAAACCTTTGCTGGCCATACCCTTTAACACTAATCATACGATTGTGCTTGTTCAAAGTGTCTTTTTGTGAAGAACCAGTAAATTTTGATAAGTCAAACCGTCATTGAATCATTTTCAGTCCTTTCCAAAATCCCTCATCCAAACCAAATTGTATTTTCCACTATAGAGGGGCGTGTTGGAGTTGAGAAGATACAACACCACAAAAGTCCAAAAGATCTTTGCAAGCAAATAACCTGTTACAAGGAGAAACAAATAGAAGCAACAAAAGAAATGCTCAAGAATGTGGAGCAATGTATTCACCTGAAAATGTAAAATGAATAATGATACAAAAGATAGTTTTGAACCATATATAGATGAAAACCCTAAAAAAGGAAAACCCTAGGCTTGCACAATAATAATTAATAAAGTAATTAATTATTATGTACCTAATGTTAGCTTAAGTGAAAAAGAGTTAAAAGGAAACTTTACGTAATTAAACAAATATTGTTTAATTAATAAAATAAATGTCCAATTACTCTAACACCCCCCCTTAAGATAGAAATAGGGAGAAGCTAAAACCTAGAAGAAGCTACTGAAAGCAAAAGCAATGGGTCCCAACAACAAGGCCAGATGACTGAGGTGAGGAGATGTGTTGGTGTTGCATGGCCTCCTCTAAAGCCTCTAATCATTTCCAGCACCTAGAAACTGGATGACCTTGCTTGCCATAGAAACTGCAAGTGTCTCCTAATTTCTCCTTAGTCTTGGAGGAAGACTCACTAGACTTCGAAGATTCCCCATGTTTTGGATTAAATGGTGGTTTAGAATAAGACTTAGGAGGTGGTTTGGAGGAATGCTCACTACCTACAAAATCTTTCTTGGGCCTCGTTTTCTGCTTTTGTTTCCCCTTCGGTGACTGAGCAACCAATGCTTTGCTCTTTAAACCTAAGAGCATATCCATCTGAGAAAGGTGAGACTATTCCCGAGACAATCGCTCACAAAATAAATCAAAGGAAGGCATGGTAAAACTAGCACCCAAACCATCCATGGTGGAGTAGAAGGAGGAAGCAAATATCTGAAATGGACCATGAAGCTTTGAAAGAATCAAGGAAATGCACTCTGTGTCTATCTTGTTCTTCCCACAACCCTGTAAAATAGTACGGATAGTTTTGAACTGGTTCAAAAAATCCTCAATAGTGGGAAATGAATCAAGTAACAAGGAAGTCAGCTCTACCTTAATCTGTAATGCACAAAACTCATTAACGACCCCAAAAAGTGTCTCAAACTTTAGCCACATGGCTCGAGGAGTGAGCAAAGCATCAAGGTGAAACAAAAGACTGTCTAAAACATGCATGCATAACAAACACATAGCCTCATCCATCTTGTTCCTGTGCTGCATAATCTCAAAAGGACGCTGCAACTGAGGCTAAACCTCATCTAAACAAGACCATAACCTTTGTGACCTAAGGAGCCTCATCATACGAGACTTCCAAGTGTGATAGTTATGTGATGTGAGTAGCTCAACTGAAGAGTCTACCATGAAACCCTGCACCTATACCTGCTTGTGTTTTTTATTATTATGTGATCTTTTAGAATAGACAGAAGATGTAGAAGGGTTTGTATTTTTGAGAGTTTTGGTGTTCTAGTTTTCTGATATGAATGACAGAAAGCAAGAGAAAAAACACCCCCCACAAAAAATAAACCCAAAACCTGGTACAAACTAAGAAGAAGGAAGTAATGCATAAGCAAAAAATACTTCAAGAAAAATTCTCTTGTACCTAAAGAAAATTCTGAAAAAATAGATCACATCACTAAATAGATCATGTTGAGAGCTTTCCAATGCCTATTCAAGTTTGAAAAATGGAGTCCGTTTGCATCTTCTATGACCCCGAAAGTGAAGAAAGTAGACCTCACTTTGACTGGTAAAAAAATCTAGACAGGGAAATTTTTTGTAAAATTACCTACACCATCAAATTGATGCTGAAATTAGCTTTCCAACACTTCTTCCTATTTGAAAAACGGAGCTAGGATGCCCAAGTTATGCTCGTTTTCGTGAGAGCAAAAAAAATTCCCAATTTGACTCCTCTAGCACCTGGGAGCTTTAAAAAAAGGGCCCCTGGTCGCATGGGTGAACCAGGGGGCTGAAGTGGGAAAAGCCCATGGTCACCATATGATCGGGCGGGGGTCTTTGTGAAGCCCGCGGGGGCTAAAGAACTGACTTGGGTTGGCGAGCCCAGTGGAAACAAGTCGGCGAGATCGCAGGTGGCGAGCCCGACGGCGATGAGCTCGACGACTGTGGATTGGGCGAGGTGGCTGGGGAGTGGGCATGGCAGAGTTAGCTGGGGAGCAGACACGGCAGAGTCGAGCAGGGAGCGGACACGGCAGAGTTGGGTGAAGTCAACTTGGCGGAGCTCGAGTGAGCCAGGCGGGGTCGGTGCAGCGGCAGCGGTGGGAGCTTGGCGGCCGAGCGGAGCGCAGGTGGTGTCGGAGCAGCAGTGCTGGTGGCCACTTGGCGGCAGGTGGGCAGCAACCAAAAAATACATGGGCCGCATAAAACTTTAGCAAAAAAACCTTTGTTTTTATAATTTTTATAATTTTTTTTTTAATATTTTTTTCCGTACGGCCCTAAGGCAAAAAAAATTTTACCTTCCAAAGTGACTGTAACCAAAATCGATGATTTGACAATCGATTTAGGGGTTTTTGGGTGCTACAAATCCAATGGTACTGTCCATTTGAGCCCAAAGTGAACCCAAAAAATGGAGTATGCTGAATCCTCCCAAAAAAAACTTAGAACCCTAGATTTGCTTCCAATGCAAAATCTCAAAACAAGAACAAGCAGCTGCAAATCTGAAGTTCTGATACCATGTTGGAGTTGAGAAGATACAACACCATAGAATTCCAAAAGATCTTTGCAAGCAAATAATCTGTTACAAGGAGGAACAAAGAGAAGCAACAAAAGAAATGCTCAAGAATGTGGAGCAATGTATTCACCTGAAAATGTAAAATGAATAATGATACAAAAGATAGTTTTCAACCATATATAGATGAAAACCCTAAAAAAAGAAAATCCTAGGCTTGCACAATAATAATTAATAAAGTAATTAATTATTATATACCTAATGTTAGCTTAAGTGAAAAAGAGTTAAAAGGAAACTTTACGTAATTAAACAAATATTGTTGAATTAATAAAGTAAATGTCCAATTACTCTAACAAGGCAAACTTGCCCCCTGTTTTAGTATTTTCCTGAGCAGAGGAGCAAACTTTCCCCCCTATTTCAACATTTTCCACTGCAGAAGGGAAAACTTGCCCCCCTGTTTCAGTATTTTCCACTACAGAGGGGCGAACTTTCCTCCCTGTTTCAGCATTTTCCACTACAAAGGGGTGAACTTGCCCCCCTATTTCAGCATTTTCCACTACAGAAGGGAAAACTTGCCCCCCTTTTTCAGCATTTTCCACTGTAGAGGGGCGAACTTGCCCCCTTGTTTCAGTATTTTCCACTGCAGTGGGGCAAACTTGCCCCTCTGTTTCAGCATTTTCCACTACAGAGGGGCGAACTTGCCCCCCTGTTTCAACATTTTCCACTGCAGAGGGGTGACCTTGCCCCCCTGTTTCAATATTTTCCACTGTAGAGGGGTGAACTTGCCTCCCTATTTCAACCTTTTTTTTTGCAAAAGTGCGGATACGCCCCTACGATTCAATGTTTCTGACAATTTTTACTGCAAAAGTGCGGATACGCCTCACTGAATGAACGGTTTCATCCATTTGACCATTCCAAACCTTTGTTTAACCACCCCAAGTCTTTGTTTGACCATTTGATCATCCTAAACATTCATCTATCCAAATCTAGCATCATCCAAATCCAATCAAAATCCCATCATCTAATCAAATCCAATCCAATCCAAATCATCAAATTGATACATCATCAACTGATCCAAACAAATTCAATCCTCATCTACATCATCAAGTTGATTCATCCACCAATCCTCATCCAAATCATCAAATTGATACATTCCAATTATCAAGTTTGAAGGTTCGGAATTTTATGCAAAAACTTTCGGAGGCCATAACTTTTGACTCGGATGTGGGATTTGGCTGAAATTTTATGGGTGGTTGCGTTATGAGCTCACATGTGGATTCCCAACATATTTGGAATAGGTTGGACCCATTTCTATCATATTTTGGAACCCCCAAAGTTTCATCTTGACCCTCAAAATCATAATTTAGTGTTTTTTTTTTCAGTTTTTGAAAAAACATTTTCTTTAATAACTTTGAATCACTGTCTCAGATTTGGGATCTTAGTTGGCAAGTCATCCAATCTTAGTATTGGGTATTTTTTGGAAAAAACTTGGACTCTCAAATGTATTCTTATGAATTTTCCTAAAATGTCAAAATTTGACAATTTTTGAAAACTGCGAAATTTGGCAAAATTTGATTGTCAACACCTTACATCCTCTAGTTAAAACCCATTCTCTTGGTTTCAAATCAATCCTATCATATCCTTAAATCGAATCCCAATCTAAGCCCCAATCCAGTTCTAATCTGAGTGTTAATCCCATCATCCTAATCTGAGCTTTCATCCAATCCCAATCTGAGCTTTCATCCAATCCCCATATCAGCTTTCAATCCATCCTAGTTCTCTATCTATCATCTATTCTTTCCTTCTAATCTTTATCCATCATGAATCCTTATCCCCCTATCACACGACCAATAATAGTAGTCAAGGGGAATCCTAACTCCAGTGATGATGATAAAAAGAATCTTGTTGATCATGAAGATTGTTATATAGATCCCCTTGACGCTATCATTGCTAGCAAGCTCTCTCCAACTGCCTTCCAAAATCCCACTACTTCTCTGAACTATTCCACTATACCTTCATCCACATCTAATAATGGTCCTTAATCTACCCTTGACAAGGGATATCCAACATCCTCACCATCGACATATTCATCATGTCCTCCCTTTCAACCTCTATCCTATCCATCATCCACTTCCTCTTATCCTCATCATCATCAACAATCCCAATACCTCTACTACCTTAATCCCACATCCAAATCTTCTCATCCTAATCCAACACTCACACATTCCTATCACAATCCCCCATACCAATATTCCTCCTATCGTAATCCACCATCTCAATCCTCTCATCCTAACCTACCATCCATATCCTCCTACGCCAACCCACCATACATGTCCTCCTACGATGGTTCACCACCTCAATATTTCTATTCTAATCCAACATCCACACCTTCCTATCACAATCCCCCATCCCAATACCCTTACATTAATTCCCCATCTTCCCAATCTAATCCAACATCCACATCCTCCTATGTCAACCACCCTTTTCCCAAATTATATCTTAATCCTCCATCTCCTCCAACCACTCCTAGTTCACCATCTAGTCCCATCCACTCCCCTAATCATAATCCTCCATCTCATCCTAGTTCTACATCTAATCCTCCAATTCTTAATCCTAATCCTACATCCAATCCCATACCTACATCCAATCCTAATCCTCCATCTCCTCCTAGTCCTACATCCAATCCCATCCACTCCTCTAATCATAATCCTCCATCTCCTCCTAGTCCTACATCCAATCCCATCCACTACTCTAATCATAATCCTCCATCTCCTCCTAGTCCTCCATCCAATCCCATCCCCACATCCAATCCTAATCCACAAATCCTCAATCCTAATCCTCCATCTCCTCTTAGTCCTCCATCCAATCCCATCCACACATCTAATCCTAATCCTCCATCCATTCCCATCACTCTACCTAATCCTACATCTCTTCCAAATGTTGCCCAAAGACTCATGCAAGAAGAGACATCATGCCCTCCCACTCTGTCATGTACTGTCACTAGTGATGAGGCCCTCCTCCATCCTAGACCTATCCCTCCCATCACCATTCCTAACATTTTCCAAATGGTTGAGCCGGTCAAACCCATTGAATCCATTAAATCCCCATCTTCTACTCCTAGATCCACCCAATCCATTGAAGACATCCAATCCCCTCCTCACAGTCCTAATATTCACAAACTTGAATCCTCCATCCTCCTATCTCCCCCAATTGAGGCATCCCTCCAACACTCTTCCATCATCATACATCTCACACAATATGATTCATGCCAAGAGCTTGATCCAAAGAATACAAGCATATCCCCTCCTCCAAATCAAGATCACTCCATCCCCTCTACTCCATCTCAAGAACATAGTCTTCCATCCATTTCATCTCATGATCCATATCCTCAACCCAGTCATGATTCTATCCTCCTATCCACCCCATCTCAAGATCACACTAGCTCATCCAATCCATCCCATGATCCCCTTTACATTCAAGATCCAATCACTCCGTCTCATGAGCCCTTATCATTCACTGCCATAAATCTAGATTCTATCATAATCCCCAATTCCTCTCATGTTCCCTTATCACTCATTCCTCCTGATGCAGCTATCCCCTCCTCTCAATCGCATGATCCTTCATCACCAATCCCAACTCCACTTTTGTACCACCTTGGTCGCATTACACTTATTCATGGTGGCCTTCTTACAGAAGCAAAACAAAGTATAGGCACCACCTTTCCTCCTCCATCTGCTAACACACTCGCATCATGCTTCCAAAAGAATAAGAATCCTACCATAGATCACATGCTCAAAAACATGAGATATGAAGGAAAAGGTTTAGACCTTCATGAGAAAGAAATGTTAGAGCCCATTCAAGTAAAAGAACATCCAGGCACACATGGTCTTGGATATATCTCCCAAAACCCACACTCTAAAGATGTTGGTACAACCTCCGTACATCCTAAATGATCCTCTTCTAAAGGCACAAGAGGTACTTTCCATTGTTCTACCAAGTCATTTGCCGCCATCCCCCCTCCTCCATCATATTACCTCAAAACAACCATCCATCTTCCTCCCTCATCCTCTAAATCAATTTTGGGTCCTTATGTCCCTCTATCCATCATTTCTCATCCTCCATCTACTATGGGTTCTCATATCTCTCCATCAAACCCCACACATCTTCCATATACATAGTCTATTTTGGGTCCTTATATCCCAAAATCAAACCCCCCATCTTATCCTATTCATCCTTTCATTCATCCACCCCCTCTCCCTCTTTCACGGCATAAAAATCCTACCTTCATAACTCCTAATTAGGATCAACAAAGGAACATACCTACACATTCTCCATCTACACATAATCCCTATAACCCTACCTCCATTGCTCTACATCATCCATCTCCTCATACCCATCCCATTGCTACTAAAAGCACTTTGGATGCCAAAGCAACAATACATAAATCCAAACATCCACATGAACCTAAAGTTCCTCATGTCCCCTTCAAAAGACATGTTGAAGAATAGAAAAATCGAATCCAAACTCCCAATCTATCCAAAAGGCCACAAAGGCCCCCCAAAGCAACAGTCAAAACCATGTAGATCCTAAAGAAAAAAGGTACCATACCTTCAAATGACATGTCCATAATGACATCCAAAGTTGCTATTCCCCCACAAAATCATTTGCATCCTCCATCTCCTAAATTTGTTTTGGGTCCTTATGTCCCAAAATTCCCTATCCCAATGCCTCGATTATTGCCACATTATCCACCCATCAACCCTCCTATCATTTCACATCTACCACATGTGCCAATGTTGGTCCTGAACACCTTCCCCCATCACACATCCACTCCATCATTCCATCCATACACTTTCCAACACCCCATCCACTACCCCCTCTATCTCCCTCACCAAACCCCTTTGATTCATCCTCTTGCATAATTCATTTCTTCTACTAAGGTTGTACCAACATCCATTGGTCACTTTACACATTGGCTCTTATTACCTCATATGGAACTTGATGCTTGCATCCTTCATCCATCTCCTTGTCAAATATCCTCCAAATCCACATATCCATATCCCTATCTTTATCCATCTTCACCCATATCCTAGTCCAAATAATCAAAAAACCAAAAAAGAAAAGAAAAAGAAAAACATTCAAGAGAAATTCATTCGTCCAATGGTGAAAACTTGGAAAACAAGCACCTTGGATAAGTGCCCTGATGAAAACTTGGAAAATAGGCATCATGCGTAAATTCCCCATCTAGTCTCCTTCCATGATTGGGGGCAACATCCACTTACACATTCCTTTCCTCCATCTCCTACATCTGCCTATCTTCCACATCCTATCTGATTTATCCCACTCCCTCCATCTTCCTCGTGATCTTGAAAAATGTAGGGGAAAACCTATATACATGATTTGGACATCTCTTGGTATATATTTCCCTCATCCATACACTATCATATTCCTTCCACACATCTTGCTATCCCTCTTGCCTCGTCATGCATGACACATCTAGAGAGGGGGCATCTCATAATTTGCAATGGAGTCCTTGGAGGCATCATCCATCCATCCCTTCAAGTAATCCTTTCCATCTCTCCATCCTGCCCATCCTTACCTCCCCCTCAATTTATCCATCTACCAAATTTTTATCTTCCTATACTCCCATCCTACTACAATCCATATCCATTCAGTCCTTTATTTCCCCATCCTTCTATCTTCCTTCCCTCTTTCCTCGTCATACATGACACATCTTGGGGGCATCTCCTTATTTATGATTGATTCCTTGGAGACATCATCCATCCATCCCTCCAAGAAATCCTTTCCATCTCTCCATCTTGCCCATCCTTACCTCTCCATCCATTTATCCATCCAGTCATCCTTTCCATCTACCAAATCCTTATCTTCCTATACTCTCATCCACTAGTCCTTTTCCATAATTTAATCCTTATCCTCCCATCCATTTATCCATCCAATAATCCATTCCATCCCTCCAATTTTGTATCCCTCTATCCACCTATCCTTGCATATTTCTCCCCGTCTTTATCCATCCATCCATTTCCTTCTATCTCATCACCCCTTGTCATTGGTATCTAGCTATCGGTTACCCCCATGAAATTCAATGCCATGCTATCTCACTATCATCATTCCTACCTATTTCTCACATCTTTACAATATCCTCTCAATCTTCATCTCATCTATCCACCTATCCTAGCATCTTCTTATCCATCCATCCATTTCTCTCTATTATCTCTTGTCATTGATATCTAGCTCTAGGCTACCCACATGCAACCCAATGCCATTCACATCATAATTCATCCCTCCTATCTAGTTACCAAATCTTTCTCACATCTTCATCACTCCTCTATCCATCATCTCACCTTTCCAATTCATATTCTAATGATCTAAATTACCTATCCCATCCCTGAGCTTCACATCCTACATATCTTACACATATCAATTATCATCCTATCTAATACTGCAAGTCTATCTTGTCTCATCATATCAGCTCCATTCTTTTTTCCATTTATCTTGGTCATCTAATCACCCCTCATCCATTGTTTGTCATCGGTCTTTGGTTGAACTACGTTTCCCCTGCGCTTTCAGGTAGGCAAGGTCGATCATTTGATTCACCCTCAGGGTTTTTTCTTTTGTTTGTCTTGTCCTCTTCCATCGACTATCTTTGGCCTTGTGTCACACTATGTTGCCCTTGTGCTTTCACATAGGCACGATCAATCATTTGGTCTGCCCCCTGGGCATTTTTTCCATCTGGTCTTTGTCATCCATTGAGGTCTTGTTTTTCCTCTTTTCGCTTTTACCATGGTCTTTTCCTAAACTACGAGGGCTCTGCGCTTTCACATAGGCAAGGTTGATCTTTGATTATCCCTCGAGCCCCTAGGTCTTTAGGGTGTGTCTATTTTGTCATCTCATCATTTTATCATCTTGTCACCTTATGTCTCATCATCTTGTCATTTCTTTAAGAATGTCCCTATCCTAGCTGGTGCTTACAAACAACGATCATCTGTATCACAAAATCCAATCGGTTTTTGATATCCTACGTCATATCAATCTTTTAGTTTAATATCCATCATCGGTCTCAACAAGATGTATCCTTCCTAATAGACCTCATCAACCCCATCCATCATTTTGATCCTATGGTAAAGGACATTTGAAATTGATTGTGATATTTTGATGCTTTTGGCTTTTGTTTATCATTTGAGCTCCATATCATCACTTTTCATGGTCGCCTTAATCCCTCATATCGCGGTGTGCTTTGACAAGTCAACATAGGGGCATATCTTGCTCATTTATTTTTTTTTATCTTCTTGGTTGTCCCACGTACTACCCACCAAGATCCCTCAGGTCTTGTGTTACACTGGGGTATCCTATTGTGCTTGTGGTTATTCCAATACCTAGCTTGACCAAATTCATCGTGACTTTGGGGTGTTGGGATAGCTTTCTTATTTGTTGTGCTTGTTTTATGCATTAAACACTAATTCCTCTTGGTTTACATACCCTTACGCCTAGTGACTTATGCTATAGAAAAAATTAGTGCTCTACGGATGACAAATTGCATTAGGATTGCATTTCATTTTCCATTCCATCATCTTGCATATCTCCTCCATCCTCATCCATTCACATAATCCAATCACACTCTTGGTCTTATCCTTGCTACTAGCCTTGATCCAATCATCCTCATCATCATCATCATTATCATCTCTAGGATGTATCCTTCCCTATCCTTGTGTTGTTTTGGGATGTATCCTTCCCTCATCAACAACAGTCTCATCGGGATTTATCCTTCTCTATCCTTGTGTTGTTTTGGGATGTATCATTCCCTCATCAACAACACTCATACTCATACTCATCCGGATGTATCCTTCCCTATCCCTGTGTTATTTTGGGATGTCTCAATCCCTCGTCAACAACACTTATCCTCATCCTCATCAAGATGTGTCATTCCCCATCCTTGTGTTGTTTTGGGATATATCATGTCCTTATCAAACAATGCTCCATCAACCATCCGCCTAACCTCACTTGTATCTTGACTGGGGCAATGTCATATTTGTCCTTGAGTCCATTTGTGCTCACTTTTACCTCCCATCGCTTATCATCATTTCTTATCCATCATCATATCCCCCTTCATCATCTCATCCCTCATCATAACTTTCATCTTGTCAAACCTTTCTTGGTTCTGGGACTTTCTCTTTCTTCTCTTTTTTCCCATCTTCTTGTCTTTTCCCC